>JAODVO010000016.1:5739582-5749620 GCA_025400055.1 Notarius lentiginosus
GAGATTATCAGTTTTACTGAGGGAGAATGAGACAGTGGCAGAGAAAAAGAGACGCAGAGAGAAAGACAGACAGAGAAAACGAGAAAGTGGCAGAGAGAGACAGTGGCAGAGAGAAAGACAGACGGAGAGAGAGAGAGAGAACGAGAGAGTGGCAGAGAGAGAGACAGTGGCAAAGAGAGAGACAATCCATTTTACTGACAGAGTGAGACAGTGGCAGAGAGAGAGAGAGAGAGACTATCTGTCTTACTGAGAGAGAGACACGATCCATTTTACCGAGAGAGAGACAGTGGCAGAGAGAAAGACAGAGAGAGAGACAAACACTGTCTTACTGAGAGAGAATGAGACAGTGGCAGAGAGAAAGACAGAGAGACAAACACTGTCTTACTGAGAGAGAATGAGACAGTGGCAGAGAGAGTGAGCGAGAGTGGCAGAGAGAGAGACTATCCTACTTACTGATGGAGAGCGAGAGTGGCAGAGAGAGAGAGAGACTATCCGTCTTACTGAGAGAGAATGAGACAGTGGCAGAGAGAAAGACAGACAAAGAGAGAGAAATGAAAGGAGAGCAAAAGTGATGTGAAAAACATGAGAACGTTAGTGGTTTTAGAAACCAAAACTGTGTTGCAGGGCACATTTACACACACACACACACACACACACACACACACGATATCTGCACCATTTGACAATAGCTGAAATAAAGTAACATTGGATGTCACCTTAAGACATTAATGTAAATAGAAAAAAATGAAAGACTCCCAGCATTCTCTCTCTCTCTCACACACACACACACACACACACACACACACACACCCCTTAACCAAAAGAGAAGTCCACGAGTGAGTGGAGGTGTAATTAAAAAGTCCTCTGTGTGGCGCTGGGTTTCCGGCTGTAAATCTCTGAGCCCCTTTCTTGTGGAAGTCGACATTCCGTGCGGAGTCTGGTGACACGCAGTCGCAGCCAAACAATCCGTCCTAATCTGCAGCGAGCCGGTTCATCCCACTCATCTCTAATTGTGCCGTAATTTGTTTGGCATTTGCTGGGCTTTTGTGGCTCGTCTCCTCACCAGGGACAATGGGCCGTGTTCTGTGATTTCTGCTACGATTCCAGGCTTGGGTCCAAACTCACTCACACACACCATAAAACCATGTACTGTATACAAGCAAGGACATTTCCCCTCTTGTAACTCGTGCAGTATCCCTTGTATGCTCCAAACGGTGTTTGGTTTATTCCGCACTTCCCTAATCCCCCGAAAACGTCATTTTCTTCTTCAGTAGCAGAGTCTTCAAAATAAACAGGAAGGACATTTATTCATCAGCGCTCCGTAACCGTATCCATCACTAACAAACCAAGGATGACGGCGACGATTTAGGTCTCGTATCCTGAAGTAGAATCCCCTATAACGTCAGTATCGTTAACATGTTTGGCGTAACGAGAAAACGTCGGCAGCGTGTAGAAAAATGTACCAAACCAAGTTGACAGCAAACGCAAAAGGAAGAACATCTGAAGAAGAGCGTGTCCTGGAACATTGTTCATCTTTTTCCACAGCAATTTGTCAATGATTATACTTTTTATTTATTAAACCACATGTTGCATTCACATTACGCTACATTTATATTGCGGAACGTCCACAAAACAGTTAGTTCCCATTATCGATTACACTATAGCAGCTATAAACGCTCATTCCCCATCACCACTGCCAGCAAGCAGTTCCTAACAACACCGCTGCTATCTATGCAAGTATAGGTGCTTCTGGACCTGAGGAACTTATTCATCATTCTTAGAACTCCTGGAGGAAGTGCAACCTTTTTTGTGTCCCCACACTGCAGGAACCGAGAACAATTGTAATTCGTAGAATGCTGTTTCGAGGGACTTTTTTTTTTTTAACCTCCATTTCAGATTAGGTTCTTTCCCAGCACAAGAGGAACCAGGAGTGGTGCAAGTGTACAGAAGCCATTGCCTAAAGGTTCAGGAAGTAGCTTTCAGACCAAAAGGCAATTTTGGCTGCTCCCAATTAGGGGTCGCCATAGCGGATCTCTCGTCTCCATTGCTCTCGGTCTTCCGCATCTTTCTCTACCACACCTTCCACTTTCATGTCCTCTCTCACCACATCCATGTATCTCCTCATTTTTGTGCGCCTGGCAGCTCCATCCTCAACATTCTCCTTCCAACATGCTCTTCTCAGGATGTGCCCATACCCTCTCAGTCTCATCTCTCTTAGCTTAATCCTGACGCAACCCTCTCCATTTATCCGGGCTTGGGACCGGCACCAAGAGTACACTTATGCACCCCCAGTGGCTGGATTGACAGCTGAGAGAAAGTATGCCACCAATTTTGCTCTCTTGAGCTCCTGGTCCATCCTTGGCATCATCGGGATTCAAACTTGGGATCTCCAGATGATAGGGCGACCGCTTTTCTGTTGCGCCACTTGGGAGACCCGATAGCTCTTCTGACAGCAATTTTGATGCGTCTAAGCAAAATCTAAAAATCTTCACAAACGTCATGGTAGCAAGCTGACTTGCATGATGTTCAAACTGGGGGTGCGAATGCAAAGCAAAAAAAGCCCTTGAACGGATATAGCTCTTGGGGGCGCTCCCCAGTGGGTAGTTCCTCTCAATAAGTTCCTCGAATTGTTTGGTCTGGCTAATATCATAACACCCTTCTCTACGCTCTTTCAACCTTAAACAATAGCATGACACGTACGTTCTATCCATTTATTGTTGTGGAACATCCTCGAAACAAGTTAGTCCCGTGATCGATTAGCTCATCAACAATCAATGGTCCCCGTGAGTTCGATGATGGGGGACCGGTGTAGCCCTTTAGTGGCGCTTCTTGCATCCCTCTTCGGCCAAAGACGTCAGCCTGGCTTCGCAGAGTTCCTTTCCCTCACGGAGCTGTGATCTCCAGGACTGGCGATCAAATCCAACGATTCTGAGATCTTCCTTAGCGCAGTCTTCCTTGGCATCTCTTCCTTGGCCTTCCCCTAGAACGTATGCCGCGTCTCAATTCTCTGAACAGCGAGTGCTTGAGAATTCTATCATCCATCTGGGATACGTGTCAGAGCCATCGAATCCTGTTGCCTCGGAGAATGGTCTCTTCTATCCTTGTTGTTTTTGCCTGTTGCAGCACTTCAGCGTTGGTCACGTGCTGCCACGATTTCACATTCAGGATCTGACGGAGAGATCTTTGATGAAACGTCTCAAGACGGTGTATCTGATGGGCTAAGGTGGGCCATGTTTCCAAGCCATAGAGAAGAGATGGCAGGACTATGGCTTCATATACAGATAACTTGGTGCGTATAGAGTGAGGTCTTTCCTCTCCCAGCACCTGGATCGTAAAGCATTAAAGGCCACCGCACCTCGAGAAACCCTCCACATCGATTAGCAATAGAAGCTATAAACACTCCCTATTCTCTATTGCCACTGCCAGCAAGCAGTTCCTGACCACATGGCTGGTAATATCAGAACACCCTCCTCTATTCCTTCCCTACACATCTTAAACGTGAAATCCCTTTTTTGCTCAGTTCAAGACAATTAAATTGCTTATGGCTTTTTTTTTTTTAAATGGTAAAATCACAAATTGGGGGAAAATAACCAAAATGGCGTAAGCAAAATTTGACTGGACTCAGTACTCCAAGTGGTGCTGGCATTTACATGACGTACTCAAGTGCGTGAGTGAGTTCTATGTACATTTCCTTCAACAGTTCTTTAATCTAATCTAATCTGAGAGATGGAGTGGTGGACAGGCACCCCCGTATCCTCTCCACTAAGAATGAAACCGGTATGATCTGGTGCGAAAGGAAGCTGCACTTGTATACTGATCTGGGATCTGTCTTGCTGTGGTCAAGTCTTGAACAGAGCACTGTTCTGTTCTACCTGAAACATTCAATACGGTGCAATAGTTATAACTCAGGCTAGGAAGGAAACAGGAAGCAGGTAGTCAGAGTGCAGAATTGTGGGAACCAGACCGCTGGGATTGTAAGGATGGTTATCAGAAAAGATGACAGCGAGTGATCGATGGGAACGGAGCAGCGCTTCCGGTGAGAAAGTGTGGGCGAGAACGCGTAGTGCCAAGATGCTTCCAAGCCGTACTGTCTGGTTGATGTCTTTTGGTTTCACAGTGGAGATTTCAGGGCTCCGTCGAAGGCAAAGCAAAGACAAGGGCTGCCTCGTTTGCAAATTTGGAGAGCCAGGCGGCCAGCGGGAGGTGAAAGGCGTTTAAATCTGTGGTGACATGAAGGATAACAAACACCGCAGAGCGAGCTAATCACCGGCCTCCCTGTGCTCTGAAGAAGCCTGAAGAATTACAGCGCCAGCGCCCGCCTAGAGCAAACAGCCCTCTGTTTAAACTTTCATCCTGCTCCCGCTATTCATCCTGCCCACTGCGAGAGGGAGCGAGAGAGAGAGGAACGATGAAAGAAGCTCTTTTCAGGCTGCGAATGATCGAACCCTCCACCTCCTTTCTCTGCCCCAAAACTCCCCATAGCATTTATCACCTGGTGGGTGATGCCCCCCCCCCCTCCCTGACGCCCCATAAAAAAAGCACGTTCACAAAGAACAGTGGCATCAATTGACATTGGGCTTCTTTGACATTGGGCTCTCGAGGACCGAGTTCGCCTGGTGGAACACTGGAGCGGATTGTGCTGGAGGAAATGGGAGCAAGAACCCCAGAAAACCACAGAGATCTCACTCCATACATCACTCGCCTTCTTCAGCTCTTCTCCTGTCCCTGTCGTTCCCTCATCCCTTTTGCGCACCAGAAAAACGGAACATGCCGCGAGCTGCGTGAAGAATACAAGGGTGGGTAAGAAAGCAAGCAAGCTGGACAAGATGCCAAGAGCAATACCAGTTTGGCCAGTGGTCCAGGCATGACTGGTAGAGAGAGGCACATGGTGTGCCTACGCTACTCAAAACAACTTCCCCATAAACACCACAGCTGCTGGAGTGGCTGGAACAGGAATCCGAAATGCTTAAACCCTTAAACACTTCACCGCCCTCGGCTTAGCTTAGTGCTTACAAAGGTGCACGCACGAAGTGTGCATTACTCCACACACACACTCTTGTTTGCTTCCCTACCCAACCAGCTACCGAACACCCCGGTGATCACTGGGCTTCACTTTGAGGCAAATATCTCTGAAGGGTATACTAAGAACGGATATCAGGAATAAAACACCACGGGATGTGCTGTTACAGGAAAATAATCAACGGCTGGGTGGAGCGATGCAGCCTGACATGAAGCGGAGTTACTCTTACCACACCCAAGTTGATTACTTTCCAATAACGGCACACCCCGAAGTGTTTTATTCCTCTTGTACCACAGTGATTTCCCATTGATAAACTTCACCACCACAAGTCTTATTATATTTATCCATTTGTAGTTACATTTAACGTTCTGGAATGTCTGCAGAACAAGCTCGTCACAGCTATAAACAGTTATTCCACGAAATTGAGTCGTACATGAGCTGATGAGGCGCGTAGCACCGAGTTGGCTAGAAGCCATGTACGACGAGATTGAGTGGAATAACTGTTATTATTTCCACGTTCCCTGGATTTTAAGAATCGGAGGCATTTTTATTTTAAATTTTTGCAAATTTGGTAAATCAAAACTTGATACAAAACGTCCGACAAAATCATTTCCGCTTAGAATACAAACAAACTGGCGAAATGACAGGAGCAATTTGTGAAAAACGCTGCTATGATGATGAGAATTCTTGAAAAATAATTCAGATATATTCTTACCATCAAATACTTTCTCATATTTTGTTACTTTTTGTATTTTTTCAGGTTGTGTTTACGAGTTTTCAACTTCGCCTTCGGTTGGTTCAGCGACACGCTCCGCCATTTTGTTTTTCTCGACTCGCGGTACATGAACCGATATCCTAGTAGCCAGAGCGCGCAACTGCTCATATCTAGTGAACGTGGATAGAATAAAAACAGTTGTTCCTTCACGTTCTCTTGAAGTTGCAGCCTGAAAAGTTACAAGCTACCGCTTTACCTCTTGACTGTTAGACTTTGAATATAACACGGAATGTCCGACTGTGAACCTGGCGTTACTATAGAAACAACAACATAGTAATAATCAAAACTATTACCAATAGAATTATTATTTTACGAAACTGTCGCCAATTTAATGCATCCATGGAACCCGTTCCTCAACCTCTGATGATTATGTAAAACGTTCAAGACTTAATATTCAAAAAAAAAAAAGCTCTCTCGCATGTCAGAGTGGAGATCTAGAATGAGATGCCAACCAATCTTGAAAAAAAACAAAAAACTTACCTGAAAACACTTTTAGAAAAGCTTTAAAAGGAAAACTTTTCAAGATTCACGTTATCTTGAATTAGACTCAAACAGTAACTTCCTCGTTTATATTTATTAACTTATCTGGTCACCAAATTTCTATTCTCTTTCTCAGCCTCTCAAATGCTTTGCTTCATTTGTCGTTGTTCGAAATTGTTCTTGTGTTTGCAGTTGATTTATATGCAGACTGGCCTGCCTCGATTAGTTTTAGTACCACCTGCAGGCCAGTCGAATTCATTTTCATGCATTTTATTTGACCTCGTGCATGAAGAAAAAGGAGGAGGAGGTACGCGTAATTACGCAAAATTTTTATTTTGATTTGCTTTCGACTTAACACGGTCTTCGTATACGTCAATTTGATCAGAGCTGCTCACAAGGAAACGTTTTAAGTCTAATTCTTTCATACAGTTTAAAGCACGACCGAGTTTCAGCCATTTGTAGGAATAAACGTTAAAAGGGGAGAAAAAAAAAAAAATCTACACGTAATCCAAAAACGTAGTTAGATCAAATGTAGTCCAAAAGTCATTCAAATGTAAATCAGATTAGACTTGGGGCGGAATTACATTTCCTCAGGAATCAATCCGACATTCAAGTGAAAGTCCTTGTTCAAGGGTCACACAGCGGCTGTGCTGGGATTTGAACGCAAACGTTGTCCTGATCTATTAATACAGTAGCTCGGCTAATATGCTACTTCTGTCTTCATTCACAAGTGCCAAGCCCAATTCCAGAGGAGTAAAAGTAGCACGAATAACAAACCGAGCACTCGAGGAACTGCTGATGGTGAAAAAACTGGTGGTTGACCCCAGTCTTACGGCGAAAAACAGATGTGATCCGATTGATAGACTCTCTCTCTCGCTCTCATGGAGGGGAAACGTTGATATTTATTTAGATTAGGAGAATATACACTGGTGTGTCTTTGATGCAAATCCCCCTCCCTCTTTCTCACGCAGGCTTGTGGTTAGCCGAGCGGGAGCCCGTCGCCTTCGGACGCACTGCTTCCAATACAGGAAGCTGCCAAGGGTCTCGTTTCCACCGCTAACGTGATGGACACGTTTTAAAACAAAGGCAGAACCTCTGGCATGGGACTGTACGTCCATCTGTGAGTGTGTGTAGGTCTGGGGTGGGCAATGTGTGTTTAGCAGAGAGGGGGCGCGATCCAAAGAGCAAATCGTAAAGCAAATGAAGAAAGGATAGACGGAGAGCGAAAAAGGGGGGGAAAAAAAAAAAACATTTACATTGGAATGTTAACATTTCCATGGACTACTTTTGTGATATTTCATAATTTCGAACGAAAGATGAACAAAGAGCCGATGAGGATTTTTGTGCTGAAATGAAACCAAAAAGAACAAAAATACAAAACAATAAGTAAAATAAAATATTAATAAAGATACATGATTATAAAGTGGCGCGAGATATCAAAATTATTAATTTAAAACAATATAAAACTCTGAAATTTATAATACCGTAATAATTAAAAAAAAAAATTGCTTTGTGATGCGAGTGAAGTGTAGTTCTACTCGCTTTGCATAAAATTATAGAAATATGTTGAGATGCTTATTAAAAAAAAAAATGTCTTAAGCATTTAATCCATCCGTCATTACAGGAAAAAATATATGGATAAAGGAGAGAGAGAGAGAGAGAGAGAGAGGAGTATGAGAAACCTCATCTCCATGACAACGCTTCAAAAATCTATGATTCAGGACTCGGGTTTCGTGATCTCGCAGATGTATGTAAAGGTTCGACGTTAACCGCACGTCGTCCACGTATCGATTTCGCTCACCGATCGCTTTGATCAGCAGCAGAAGCGGAATAGAGGAGGTCTAGAGGGGGCTCATCTGGAACACATCTAGCCAAATTGGTTTCTGTGCCACAGCCACAACAGTGAGGACGTAGGAATGGATCCCTCGGGTTTAAGCCGTACACACGCTGGCTGTGTTGGCTGGTTGTGGGAGAGGTGCAGTGCTTACATTATGTGTAGAGAGGATCTCATCCTTCCCATCGCTGCATGGGGTCCGAGTGGATAAGGGCGCCGTCTGTGGGATGGGAAATTGGCTCGGAAACGTGCTCGGCGTCACGCAGGAGGAATAGAAGGCTTTTTGTCGATGGAGAAGAGCGAAGAATTGATGTCTTTTATAAAGAGGAAGAAAGTCAAAAAAATTAGAGATTGTAAACAAACTAATCCGAGTCGACTTCCTGTTTAAAGCAGCAGTAATGACTGAAAAATAGTCGTGTCCTGTGCACACCGGTAATACAAAAACATACCACAGAGTCTCGCCCAGCACACACACACGCGCGCGCACACGCAAAACTTCCTGCTGTCATGCTGCTAGCACACTGGGAAGGGGGCACTTTGTCTGGGGCGGCACTGAACTGTGACTTTATTTAGAGTACAGAGCTACAGTGTGTGTGTGTGTATGTAAGGTCACGGCCTAAACGAAAGGTGTGTGGTCTGTCGAGAGGAAGAAATAACAGCAGTGGCGCACAGATCGAGTGTGTACACACGACCTTGCAACATTTTACGACTTTCCTATTATTTTATTATTATGGGCTATTTTGTGTAGATTCAGGAAATATAAATCGCACCTTCGGGAGGGGGTGAATACTTATTCACAGTACATCCATCCATACAGAAATCTTTGAAAATCCTAACACTGCTTTTTTTTTTTTTTTTTAGACATGATTCCAGAGACCGTGCAAATGAAGCAAATTCATAGCATTCCACAACATTGAACGTAACTCTAAATGGATAAAAATTGACGTGTTATTTTTTTAAATTCATGTAAAAAAAAAAAAAAAACTGCTGCTCTTTAAAGGGAATCAAACACTTTAGCATGGCTACAATAACTTCATCACACCGTCCTACTGATTATTTGCCCAGAACATCGCACCACCCGAGTGTTTTATTTCGTACCTGCTGTATTTTTCTAGGTTTTAACCACAGTTCAACAAAGGGTACGATTTTTTTTTTATTTTTTTAAGTCGTGTGCACACATTTCAGATATTTCTGATTTTTTCAGTCACGCTGTGTAATGTCTTTGACTCACTCTGATGTCATGAATAAGCGAAACGGATTATTTTTTAAACTGGATTGGTGAACCAATCAGCAAGGCTCATTATGACAAGGTCCCGCCTTAAAAGTACTTCTCCTTGAGCACAAACGAAAAACGGCCCTGGTTTATCCAGTGGAAATGATTTTTAAAGCTCGAGTTCCAGAAAAAGGTCCAAGGTTTCCGGAAAAGTCTATGCACGCAAACGAGCTGCGATAAATGAGAAAGAAAGCAGCAAAGAAAGTCAGAAACACGGTGACGGTGAATAAATCTAAAGAAGCGGCTTTTGAATCTTTAATTTGATTTGATAACAAGCTGTCTATAAAATAATCAAGGAGTAAAACGATCCGATTTGAAATACTAAATTTTAGAAATCGCTTATGTTAAATTACTAGCAAGGACAGCGACTACTATTTACTCAACGTCACGATTTTCGCAGTATTATTTGTTTATAAGTATAATGCCTTTGATTTGGGCTCCGACAGAAGCTTTTTTTTTTTAAATAAAAAAACCATTTTGTCTTTCAAACTCTTGCAGTGTTTTGGTCGGGACACGACAATTTTTTTTTGTTGTGACTGATTATCGTTCACATCCTTGCATATTGTTGGGGGGGAGAAGGTTAAAAAATGGTCAATCATGGCCATCTTGGAAGACATCATACACTATATTGCCAAAAGTATTTGCTCACCTGCCTT
>JAODVO010000016.1:5762085-5775489 GCA_025400055.1 Notarius lentiginosus
CGGGTGCTCCGGTTTCCCCCACAGTCCAAAGACATGCAGGTGAGGTTAACTGGTGACTCTAAATTGACCGTAGGTGTCAATGCGAGTGTGAGTGGTTGTTTGTCTATGTGTCAGCCCTGCAATGACTTCGCAACTTGTCCAGGGTGTACCCCGCCTCTCGCCCACAGCCTGCTGGGACCCTGCGCAGGATAAGCGGTTATGGATAACGGATGGATGCAGTTTGCCTTGGCAAATCTGCAGTTACTGCAAATTTCAAACACTCGAAGCTGGAGCAAGGCCAAGCCATAGAACTTTCACATATAATAGAACAGATATGGCACCGAAACTTCTTACGCAAAACTCACATGATCCATCACGACTTGTATACCAAAATTGAGTTACCACAATTTATGTTAGTTGCTTATGTGGTATTTGTAAGCGAGAAATTTGATACTCAAGTTCAGATACACCATCCTTTTGGAACACACTATATGGCCAAAACTCGCCCATGACGCTTGCATCTTTAGGTTCTTTCCTAAACTATTGGTGCAAATTATCTCGAATGTCTTTGTAAATTGTAGCATTCCAATTTCCCTTACCTGCACCAACTCCATATCGATGCTCTTGTTTTTCAAATGGGATATTCAACAAGGACGTCTAGATACTTTTGGCCGTGCTTTATCTTTTACAGTACTTTTCGGTTCACGAATTGGCTTCCCCAACACTGTGATTGACAGTAAATGCAACTCGAACAGGTTTATCAAGGGTTCACAGTAGTCACAAGGTGGTACTCTATTCGAGGAATACTTAGAATCTTTTTTAGTAATGAAGATTAGCAGATCATAACCAGAACTTGGGGGGGAAAAAAAACCCAACAGCCTGGTACATGGAACAGAAGATAGTTTGGGAACGTATATGTAGGTTGGTGAGGTCAAGGTCCCTTGAATGTTTTTATACGAGAGTGCAGACTGGATCAGGAATCCTTGTTGTTCTTAGATGAACTGATTTGCCAAGTTAAACTGGCCTCTAAGCCCTGCAACATTAACACAGGATCAGATCTACTGTGCAGCCACGTTGTTGCCATAGCACGGAGCTGAGGTAATTCCCGCCTGCTGACTTTCAGAGTTGCCCTCAACTGTTGGTCTAATTCTATTCTGAATACCCTTAGACGCTTTCAAGGAATATTTCAGCTAGAGTTACCGCACACCCTAGATTTTCCCCAAACTGATATTTCCATTTGTAAAGGAAGCTTTGTTTGGAATTGATTAAGATTAGGCCAGAGTTTGTATCATTGGGAGAAAATGGGCTTTAACCAAGAAGAGGTGTTGGGCCTGGATCTCTGACACATCCTTCCCAGACCGTATGAAAAACCACCCTGGTAATAGAACACAGCCCATCAAGTACTTGCTGTGGGATTCCACCAAATTGATGGACCTGATGAAAACAGCAGTGTCCAAATCTAAGAATGGTGTAAGATCTCGGACTTATTCCTCCCTGGATCTCTGATTTATTCCTCCCAGAAGGTATGAAGAACCCAGAAACACAATGCAGCCCACTGAGTCTTCGCTGCGGCTTTCGCCAAATTGATGGATCTGATGAAACCAGTGACGTACAAATCTAAGAATGGTGCAAATTCTCTCACCGACTTACTTTTTCCTATGAGGTAGAACCAGTCATCAATGCATGAAAAGAACACAGTCTTTACCATGACATCTGATTAAAACAATATAAATTCAATTTGGAAAACGGTTCAAGAATAACAGTGACCTTAGCCTGTGCCCTGGTTGTTGTTTTTTTTGGAGATAAATAAATAAATAAATCAAGTGACAGGTATGGGTATCTAATCATAGCCAGAAGACATATAGAGAGGAAAAACACAAGTGCTGTTTGTATAACTCAGGAAAGTAAAAAAATAAGCATTCACTGAGTCATCGGACTGTACTGGAACCATGACAAAGGAAGCTATTGCTGTATTATTGATAAGAATGTGTGTGGGAATGGAACTGAACTGTTTAAAATTTATTACATCATGGCATCAGGAAGATGGAAACCTGTGGAGGACAGGTGACGAGTGCAGGAAGGTGGAAAAAGACGCAAGAGGACAGGAAAAAAACAAGGTCCCGACTCCACCAGGAAGCGCATCACAGGTCCTGCAAGGCCAATGGCTTTAACAATCCAGACAGGATCAGCGCACATTCACAAACGCACAAGTATCTCACAAATCTCAGTCAGCAATGAGAAATATGTATGAGGGGAAAGCATGGCTGACCTCTGTCTGACCCTGAACGGCCTTTGGGAACTGCAAGCCTCTGCACTGTCTGCTCCAGATACAATGAGCCAACAAGTGCATTACTCAGACAAGCAAGGGAACATGGGACATGCAAGGGAAATCCATGACCTGGCAGGAGGACAAGTGAAAATTTTGCTGCGATTTTTCTGTGAACAAGCATCTGACAAACTGGATCCAGACACCCACACACAGCTTTCACGAGCCACAATGAGAATTCTGGGTTCAACTAGAAATGTTGACTCCAAGCCAGAGATGCTAACTTGAAAGCAAGATGTCCGAGATTAACTCGTCTTTCATTTGGCTACTATGTCATTCGTTAAACTAAAATCAGAGGGTAAACTAAATCTCTAGATGCCGTGCTGTGGAAAATCGTAGATGATCTGTAAACAGTGCATCTTTTGCAGACACGTCACATCTTTAATTATACCCGTCAGGGAGACGAAAGAAGCAGGGGTGAACTAGCCTCAAGCTCAAAGGCATTCTAATCAGGGATTCCTCGTCTGCTGGGGAAAGCCTACATGGTGCCAGAGCTCCGGTACAAAACCCGTAATACCCAAGAAGCACATAAATCCTCTGACCATGCAGGCCTCCACCAGATGGATAGAGGCAACGAAAGAGATAAACATGGACAAGAGGTAAGCTGGGTTATTTATAAAAGGCAGCCACCAGAGAGCATGGCTTCCACTTAGACTGACACACCCTGGCTGTGTAAAAAAACACACGCAGGCAAATATCCAATGCGGCAAGAGGAGGTTGCACCTTCCAAGAAATGCTGCTGTTATTCCACGAAGCAACCTCATTGCCTTTATAAAAAAAAAAACTTCCATCTCAGATTCAGGAGAACAGGCATAAATCTGTCCATCCAAAGCCAGAGCTCTGCCTGGAAGCAAGGAGCGCAGGTGGGGTTATCAGGGGGAGTTTCCCTTCGCAAAGAACTCTTCCACTTGGCTGGAAAGGCATTGTTCCACTTCATGGGAATGGAACTCCTTAAATGGGGTTAAGGGAGCACGGGTACTGGATTGGAATCATGGATGACATTGTATATTTGGTCCATTGAGACTTCTCCACAAATTCCAGCTCCTCCTGGGGGATCCACAGATGTTCCCAAAACAACTGTGAGATACAATCTCTCCAACGGGTCCTGGCGCTTCCATGGGTTCTCGGTCCAGTGGGAGCCAAGGAATTGAGCAGGGGCATCTTTATAAGGTGCTCAAACCACCTCAATTTGGAGCAACAGCAGTTTTTCTTCAAGGCTCTCCTGCATAGCTGAGCTCGTCACCCAGAATTCTTAGATTAGATGTTATTCTCTGAAGAAAACATCTATCCAGGATTCTAACATGTATGTATGTATGTATCTCAGAGTCCCTCAGGGCCTACACATGAACGTGCTGACCTGCAGCACTGAGCCTCCCATTGGGGCACGGTTATCATGAAAAACCAGGAAGTGGGATTAGTGGAAAAAGACAGCCTAAATCCGACAGCGTGGACTGAGTGGGTCTGGTCTCATTAACCCACTGAGCTCTCCAGTCTCGCTGATTCTCATCAGGGTGTGAAATAATCAGCGAATTCCCTGCGAGTCTATCTATTCTGTTATGTGCGCATTGCTTTTGTGCTACACGTTCTCAAAGCTTTATCCATTCAATCCAGTTCTTTACTGGACTTTGTCCCATTTGTTCCCGGCCATCTGGGACCTTTTTCTGGCAGCGTCTTTCAAATGTTGGACTTGGGTCGCTCCCCAACATACAAACCGAGAGTCGGGTTTAATATTTAATTAGCGCGATTAAAAACATGTGTCGACAGCCTTGCTGTCAACACACTTTTGCTTTACGGTTGTTCTGGAAGGGGGTGTGTTGTGGGGGTACCTGGTAATGTAGCTAAATTTCCATCTTTCAATATTTTGAATGGAGCGTGTTCCTGTTTTTACAAGGTAACGAAGGGCACTACTTGCGTCTGTACACAAGGACAGATACATTTCTGTCCGCCCTCTAGGAAACCAGAAGCGGGAAGCAGACACGGCATGTGGGAGGAGAGAGAGAGAGAGAGAGAGAGAGAGAGAGCACGGAGTATTTTTTTTTCCTCCAATGCAACCATACGTCCTACCAATTTTGTGGTTCATTTCACAAATGACCTTCGATCTTTTGGCAACTGCCAAATGTGCCCTGGCATACAGTAAAACCATACACCGTACATCTGGAGAGACAAACACGCACTGCACAAATTCAAGTACGAACCGGAGGCGAAAAACTCCATAAAGAACCTCGAGCTGTGAAGAGGCTGAACAGTACACGGGGCGACCCCGGTGAGTCCCCTCTTGTTCTCGAACCGGTGTTCTCGCTTATAGCAACTGACAGCACACGACTAGCTCCTCTCAGCTGCCGACCTCAATCCTGACCTCTATTTAACGCACAACAACCAGGAGTGCAGCGGCACATCCAGACTGTCAGCGCTGTTCTGTCGGGATATTGTTCGCAAGACAGATAAATGAAAAGAGGAATTAAATTTAAAAAAAAAAAAAAAGGAAATAGTGTCTGAGTGGGAAAGAATGTAAGAGAAGAGGGAGGGAGAGAAAAGGAAAGAGCCGGTGTGGACGAAGAATGGAAAGCACATATGTTAGTCATTGTACAGGGTCGATCCCATGTGCAGTGGGCTACAGAGCGTACTTAACGGGCCGGCTCTGGAAAAGTATATTTTACAATTCATTGCTTCCTTCTTGCAAAATTAAAGGCCTCTTGTTAAAAACAGAACTTGTCAAACGAAAGCAGCTTTTATTACCGAGCAAACTCCCGGCTTCTTTCTAGGGCCCACTTCCCAATCAGCTTGTTTTGTTTTCGTAAAAGGATACGACTCGCTCCGGGCCCTCCATTTGTCTGTGCGCTTCTGCATGTGTAAATGTGTTGGGGCTCTCTTCAGCAGCGGTGCACCTTGGTGCATAATCGGGTCCGTTCCACTGAAAAGAACACAGTGCGAGTAGAAGAGTGAGGTGAGGTTCAGTTTCTCACGGCTGGAGAGTAAACTGTTCCACATTCAGAGAAGGGGAGTTCAAGTTCATCTGAACAGAAAAGTCTTGAGGTTTGTCGAAGAATAACTATTACCGTGGTTTCATGAATAAAACATCAGTGACTCCCTACATCATCAATGCTTTTGTGCTCAAAATAAACACTTGTGACTTTTACAGTGGAGACAGTATTTCCCACTTCAGCGCCCAAAGTTTCAACTTTCATGCCAATACCGCGGTCGTCGTCATCATCGTGCAGATCTCTAACTGGCCAAGCCAATTCTTTGCCACAACTCAGTGCAACTTTATCATCGAGCTGCATTGCATTGCACTGAGGGACTTTGGGTCCAGCACTTGCTCCAATATTTCAGCAACCAACCGACCTTTACGTTCGATTTCTCATTCACATTACTTATTTTAGGCACGGACAACAAACCGAACTGATGCGCTCACAAGATCCCCCTGCGACAACCATAACTACAGCACCAACCAACCAACAACTTGGCACCATAATCACGAAACACAATGCAAATATTTCACCAAACGTAGAATTGAGCCATTCTTTAAATTCGGAGAACTAATGAACATTTTTGTCTGGTGCAGGCTGGTAGAAGTGCATATCTGAACTAAAACAACCCTTTTCCACTGGAAGCAAACTTGTTCAAGACATGTTAGATATTTATCATCAAATATGATCTCATTTAGTTCTGCAACGAATAAATTACCATCGCTAACCGACAATTAGATTTTAAAACCTAATTGGACCACATTTAGCCGTGAGCTGTTTGATCCCAGAGTCTGGTTCGTATCTAAAACACTTTCAAGAATGAAAACGAGATACAGATTCAGATATGGAGAGAAAAAGAGAGAGAAGAGAGAAAAAGGCAGACACGTGCGTCCGTTTCTGGGAGGAATGTTGATAGCCATCACACGTTCTTGCTCCTGCTCTGTTCCCTGGAAACTGCACACATTTAATGAGATTTTTATGGGACCCACGGACAGAGAGGGATACCCGGGCCGAGCAAAAGCATCAGGCTCGGGTCCAGGGAAACATACGGACTCTGCTCCAGGACACCAGCAGGTTGTCGTCAGCTCCGGCTTGATCGCTGCTACCATCAGTTTGCTATTTCAATGCTACCATCTGATAGAACATTCCAGACTCATTACTGCAGTATAGTAAACATACAGCAAACCAGGTCCTATTCCATATTAATTGACAGCTGGGAAAGTCAAGAAGCGGTCATGAACGCCCTACAAGGAAGTTAGCGACCTCTGAGACACATGAGCTAAACAAGGAAAAAGCCGTAGGATTGACGTCACTGTACGACTTGTGGACATTCATGCTAGTGTAAACTATGCTAGCATGCGCTCAAAAAAAGAACATTTTGAAGGAACACCATATACCAGCTGTATTATTGTTTCATCAGTAGGAATCATCTCCAAAGATCTACAGAACGTAATGAATTAAATAATATATTTATGGTAAATCATGTCAAATGTTTAAAGAAGACGATTCCCAGGAAATATGCCTTTTGAGGTGGCTGATTTAAACCTTTGACCACGAGTTGGCCAAGTTCTTGGCGTGTCCGTCTCTCAACCAGGAGATCACGAGTTATACTCGTGGTCGGGTCATACCAAAGACCATCATAAAAACGGTACCTACTGCCATCTGGCAAGGCACGCTGCAATACAGATGCAAGTGGGGAGTCAAACTCTTGCGGTTACCGGAGAACTAACCCGTACTGTAACTCTAGCTGTATAATAGCCGAGAGGCCTACAGAGGGCTATAGAAGCGGAGATCGGCGCCACTCAATGCGCCTTAAGGGACTGGTTAGTACTGAGACGGAAGACTGCCTGGAAAGACCTGGTCCTGGCAGTCCTGCGAGGGACTTTGAGAGCAACCTTTGAGATTCTGAATCTTATGGCCAGAAAAGTGCACAAAAGATATCCATGACAAACAGTCCAAGGATGAGAATACCGCCTGTCCGATGGGACCATCATGGCAAGTTTGAAAAATGCAAAAGCCTACGCAAGACTGTTAAATGTTTGGTAATCCCGTCCTGGACTTTAAGTGTGAAAATCAATTACGTGAACTCGCAGACACGTGAGGAAAAAGGACACCTCCGATCAAAAAAATTTTGATAACCCGGAACTGGGAGTATTCCATAGACAGACACTCCACTGGGAGATTCTTCTAAGGAGGACCTTCAAATTCCCCTCCAACCAGGACAGCAAGGTCATAAAATACAAGCCTTAGGTAGATACTTCCCCTCTTGGCATTAGCCTCCCAGTCTAGCATCTGTTTCAAAGTAGGTTCTCGTTTACTCTCTCGCTTCCCTATGACTCCCTGGAGAATCGTGTGGAACAGATGATAGTTATTATGATGATAGCTGTGAAATCTTCCGCTCAAGAGTTGTAGTGCTGTCCATCTTCTCGCTCAGGTTCCAAAGGACGTGTCTGACTGAATCAGGTAATGATGACTAATGGAATTTTATTTCTGCTGGTGGTTTTGGTGGCAGATCAGGTATCAGGACCTAAGCAGAACACATAGAACAATCATGTTTGGTGCAACGCTGATGCTGGGTAGAACACTAATTAGGTTTGCGCTGTTTGGGTTTGGCTTGGGTTTCTGGGCAGAGTTACACTATCCCTGGCTTCCAGCCCCAAGGATAGAGAACGGGAACTGGTGGAAAACACCTGTGCTCTCCCTGGGATAGTGGAACCATGCAGACTTCTGAACAGACATCAATCTGACCGGCGCTACATGCTGATTTATATGTATGGAAACACGCAGGGTGTCACCACAGACCACTCCATCACACTAGCAATGTATCATCCTGAATTCACACCACCACATTACTTTATGAGAGCTGGTCCCTCGGGTCGGCTGGTGGTGTAATTGCAGGTCGGTTGGTGTAGGTGTGTGTGTGAGTTTGAGTGAGAGGAAGAAAAGACTGAAAGAAGAAGAAGAAAAAAAAAAGACACTCTCCCTTTCATCTCAGTTTCATCTACCTTTCATGTGTTCCACCCGAGGAGCGAAGCAGCTCATACCCAAAGCCACTGTTTGAAGCCTTTCAACTCCATTAGAAATACTTCCTGCCTGTCCTACACCCTGTTAAGTGGTTTCATCTCCCTAATTACCTTTATGTCAGGCAATGTATGTGTTGGGAAGAGAAATGTGTGAAATTCTCTCTCTCTCTCTTTTTTTAAATCAATCATTCCCTCTGTGATGGGTTGGATAGGTTATTGAAGGGCATGCCCAAGCAGATGCTCTCCTCAGAACAAAACCACAAGGGCATCATCTGAAGGCCCGCATGACAGGCAACTAATTAGGGATTAATCATTTTTGCTTTTCCTCTAAGACCAGGGAGTTGACGGAGCCTGTTTCAGACCGTCTGAGGTGTCCTGGTTCTCCTCAGTTCTTTATGAGTGGTGGGGGTGGGAAAGGACGCTTTGTTGTTTTGGCACAGGTGGGATCCAAAGAGGAAGAGAGTCAAAAGCTGTTTAGAGAGTTTGCACAGAGCTCTGTGGAAGATCCGGAACACTCCAGGCTTGTTTGGCCTCCGCTGATTCCTTGACGTTTAAAATCTGAATCGAAACTTTTTGTGGCAAAAGCACGTAGAGGAGGAGACGCTGTTGTCATGATAGTATAAAAATACAAAGCGTTGCAAAGACAACTCTTGTTAATCAGTAAAATGGTGTATTGATGGAGCTTGGCGAATCACAATGGGATCTCAACAAGGAATACAATTTAATGACACGGAAAAACAATTGGGCCAAAAGTGTTGAGCTTTCATGCACGTATTTCTCAAGCTTATAGAATTTCATGGAAATGAATCAGGAAAACGGGCCAATTCTAACAAGATTTGATAGACAGTCATATGGTGAAACTTCTTTTCCCGAATAAAAGGTTCAACTGGAAGAAATGCGTTTGCCCATTCATGGGAAGATTGCGAGTTCAAACCCCGATGATGCCACTTGAAATTAGGATGGTATACTCTTTCATCTGCTAAACACAGCAATACTAGTCAATCTGGAGCATCTGTGAGTTCATGTATGCGGAAGACGGTGGATAGCGATTTCCTCCAAATGCGTTATGCTGCCTTGTAACGTAGCACAAGCAAAGACGCAATTGGCTGACTTCATGTATCTTGGAGGAAGCACGTGTTCCCCTTTATCTCACCTGTTTATAGCAATCATATGACTGGGGAGATCTGGATGGTGGGAGGAAACTGGCAGGAGACCAAATTACTCTCAAATACAACTGAGATGACGTCGCCCAGAGTCTCAGACTAGTTGGTTTTGGTCCGCATCCGAGTACGCTTCCTCTATTCTCACCTGCCTAAAGAACTGCGCCGAGCAGGAAAACATGCCCAGGCTCCGTTCAAACAGTATCCTGCATCAACGGACATTGGACACGTACTTAAGAAACTGTACTGCATGTTCAAAACCAGTCTTTTGCGCCAGAGGCAAGTTTGTGGACACCTGTCAGAATGATTGATTTCCTTGTTGCATTTCTCCCAGCTTTTAAGAAAAATAAAAATCAATCAATCAATCTATCTACCAAAGCTAATAAATAAATAAATTTGTCCTTAATCTGTTCGGGAACGGCTCCTACTTCATTGCATCATTGCTTGCGATCTGTGTGGCACTGCCGCTAATTAGCATCACTGTGGAAAAGCGCACTCGAGTTTGAATGTTTGTTTTGCCTTTTATTTTGTTTTTGTAGTTTTAATTGGAACCGCTTGGTGGGCAAGGGCTGCTAAACACACACACGCGCTATTTAATTGCTGAACGCTGAGGCACCGTTCCTCTGGGTGTGTGTGTGTGTGTGTTTATAAGGTATGGAGTTAGTTTGTCAAAATGATTCATATGGCAACACAAAAATCATGGTTTTTATACCGAAACGCCTTTATTTCTAAAGTCTATATACACTTTTCGAATAATCATTCACGCATTCAGTGTACTTTATGTCTCACTCTATTGGTTAAAAAAAAAACAGCTTCTACCTGTAACTGGGAAAAGCGTGCGCTGTAGTCGCATGCTCTCGGGAAATTACGCGAATGCGAAAGTTTTAATTACGTGAACTGGGATTTACAACTGTAACATCATTTCGAAAGATGTGCAAGACCTATATTCACATCATCTTGTTTCTTTTCCTTATGATTACTTCTGACAGGAAAATAACTGTGTAATAGAGTCTTAACGATCCCCAGGCATCGCACATGGTGACTCCAAACCTCTTCCACCTCCCGAGTGAGGCACTGCTCGTTAGGCACGACGCCTGGGTGGATTAACCACATTAAGACTTGCGGATTTTGCACATGTACACTCACATACAGTCCATCTGTGCTGGAACTGTAAACGAAGCTTTTACTAGACCCGCATTTATAAACCATTGTTTTTTTTTCCCTCCCCCCCAGTCATGTTACATTACACTACGCGACACCAAATTCCTACTTTGGATCACTTCCAATTTCGTTTTACATACAGACAGCTGACAATTTCAATTAAAGGAGGGTAGACTTTTTTTTTTTTTAAACACAGTATGGGTCCATTTGTCACTTGTTCCCTGCAAATCAACAAAGTTCTTCTGACTGATACCCAATGATGACATTTCTATTCCGATGGGCGTGGTCTAATGCTTGATGACCCCATCCACCAGATCTCAACCGGATTGAACACTTCTGTGAGATTCTGAGGCAAAGTGTTACCCGATGTTCAAACTAACAATTGTAGTTTGTCTCTTGTAGGCGTGGCCTGTCCAGCATTTTTTTTAAAGTTGCGATAAGAAATTATAATAGATGTATAGGTTCTAAAGCTAATTAGTTAAACACAAATGAAATGTAATGTGCTCAGCTTTGTCGCAGATTCGCAAAACAAGATAATCTAGCTACATCCAGCTACATGCATTAACTAAAGAAACCAACGATCTTTGCAACTTCATTTCAAGCATTATTTGTCTTTGGAATGTCTCTGTACACAATCTATATTAGGGCAATGGGCATGCACCGTCCTTGACCACCATGCAATGGAATAGTAAGGTGACCCCTTCCCTCCACTAGCCTGGGGTGGTGCCTTGAGCAAGCACTAGCAACCCCTCGCTCCCCCTGGTCAGGGTTACGACTGAAGACTGGACTCAGCAGACTGCATGGAGAAGAGCACCACCTGGTAGTTCAACGGGCAGGAAGTCGGACCCAGCAAAGTGTTTGTGGAGCGCGATCAGGAGTGCAACACGTAGAACACTGTTGGCCATCCACTGCATCCCGACCTAGCTCCAGCCGTCTTGATTCTGTCTTGATTCTTGCCCTTGACCCAGTTAGGTCAGGATGAGAGAGTGAGGCTGACAGCTGTGTAACTCTCCTTCACTCTAATCCACGTTATGCACAAATCATGACTTCAAATTCAAATTCTGTAGTGATGGACAAGTGGCAAAGCAGCAGGTGCGGAAACATTGGAAGCTGTCGCCACGAATATGCACACAGGCAGTCCAGGGCATAAGGTCGCTCTCTGCTGGAATGAAGCAGCAGCGGAGTTCGGCAGTCCCCTGGGTGTCTGAGCAGCCCTGTTTAGGATTCACTCTGCTCACCTCCATGGAGTAAGGGGCTTGAAAAGGCACCCCAAACATAGTCTGCTTTACCTCACCCTGGCCAGCACACTGCAGCTGGCGGGGATCCCACTCAGCGGTCAAAATACAACAAAAATATAGTGAAGGTACTCAACCTTGACACGCGGAATGTCGACATGTGGGCGTACCTTCAAAGCCTGGATTGGCCTTATCAGTCACCTCACCTCTGGACCCACAACCACCACCCACCAAATTGAAGTCATGGTCATCTTAGACCCAGAAGGACAAACATCATTGTGAAATAAACCCCTTTTGGGTGATATTACGTGAACTATGGCCTGTTTTTTTCCTTTACACTTCTGTTCAAGTATTTTTTGAGTGTTTGATTCAGTCAACTGAAGTATTTCTTAGGTCTGCTTTACAGACCACCAGTTGATGACCCCTTCCAGCTCCATTGTATAACCTCACCAGCTCAGACCAGTGGTGGAATTGGATCCTGCCTTGCTTTAGATAAAAGCATCTTCCAAGTGAATTCATATAAACCTTCTGAAATATGATCTCCCTGGTATTTATGCATTTCTATTTTTGATCTTAGCCTGTCTGTTTTACCTTAAATACGGATATCTGTGATATCTGCCCGTGACCGCTGCTGCTCTGTATGTACCTCCTACCTCTTCTGGCCCAGTAAGTGTTACAGTTGGAAGTATTTCAGAAAGCTTAGTCATAAATGCACCCTGATTCCATCTTGGACTTCTACAGAAGTTTCCATTTTGGCCCATATTGGTTGGGATGAGGCCCATGAATCACAGGTTGGTGGAAGGTTTCAGATGAAGTGGTGTATCCTATCTGTAGGAGTGCTCTTGGTCAGCGATTCATTCAGCATCATTATTCATCTAACTCCTGAGGTGTGCTGAAATCCACCCACCTGAATCTGAGGCTATCACTCACAATGATGATTCATCACGTGTAGGCCTCGCTTGAATTCTGCTCTCATTTACATATCTGTGTGTGTGAGACAGACTGAGTGACCAGAGTATTTATATGCAGCACTGAGAAGAAGAATACACAGTTTTGCAGGTTTTAATTGTATTTTCAAACATATACTATAGATTAGCAATTTCATATTCTTGCATGACAGTTAAAGAAGTATTTAAAAATGCTGAAAGGCCACGATAGACAGAATAATAAACATTACTTGTGGCATGAACTGCAAACAGAGCATCATTGGTAAACACATTGCATAAGCTGCAATATATGCTTTACACCCCCTGGCATGCATCATCATACACATAGACGATTTCCATGCTGCTAAATATAAGCGCACAGTAGATACAGACGCATGTAAAGACCTGGCAAACATACCAACAGAAACAGCTGCCAAAGTGGGAGAAATTAAATCAGCAGCTGTGCTGAGAAAAAGCACATCCTCAATTAATTGTGACCAATTTAAGTAGTAATTGAGCTCATCTGATATCTCATCTCATCTCATCTTCTTCCGCTTTATCCGGGGCCGGGTTGCGGAGGCAGCAGTCTAAGCATGGAAGCCCAAACTTCCCTTTCCCCAGACACCTC
>JAODVO010000016.1:5798387-5808867 GCA_025400055.1 Notarius lentiginosus
CGGCCGCTGGGTTCGAACCCGGAACCTTCTTGCTGTGAGGCGACTGTGCTAACCACTACACCACCGTGCCGCCTATACATACAGTATGGCTGTGGTCACAACAGTATTCGTGACCGTGGCGCGTTCTGATTTTGTAGAACTCCGTCCGTGATTCGGAAAGAGAGCGAGGAAACTCTGAGGCTTAGTACGGAGACGAGATGAACACGGCTGAACATCGGCAGGGCTGATCGAACAGAGGCGAAAACCAAAACGGCTCGCGTTTGCAGTGATCGTTTTCTCTCAGGTGAGATTCTAAAGCTTTCTCGATAATATCACGGAAGAATTTTATTTTGTGCTGCTCGAATTTAGCTATAAAATGAGCGCTCTCTTGTTGTGGTTCGCTCAGTCGTTGTTATAATTTTAACACGTGTTCAAGTTTAATTATACGATAGAAACAATCCAGACCGGGCGCCCACTCAGAACACGGGCAATGTTTCGTCCGAGGTCGGACTTGATTCTTCTAGATAGAACGCGATATCTGGGTACTCGGTGGTCAGTAGAAGCGTCTTATTTTCAGAAAAGTCCGACTTTTTTAAAAAAAATAGGAGTCAAAACCACACGTCTGTCTTCTCTGGACGGCGGTAATACTGAGGAAATTCAGCATCGTTTACAGACGCGCTTTTATTCTAGTTACTCTGTATATCCACCATCATGGCGGACGTTCGTGACGTAGCACGTTTTGATCACGTGGTTGTGTTTGCAAGTCATCTATACAGGAAAGGCAGCAGTATGTGTGTCTGCTGTGGCAACTATAGTAGTAGCTGATATACATGCGTCTTTATACAGCCCATTTCTGATTGGCTGGCTGGCGTGTATTAAATTCCTGATATCAGGACTTCCATAACTATCACAGTGAAGTGTGTGTGCGCGCTCTCTCACCAGTTGTGGTGTATCCTGCAGCAGTGGCAGTAGTGTCGCCTCCAGTATAGCGGTTTGATCGATGCCCAGTCCCTGCCAAAGAGACACCAGAAGGATGAGCAGGTGCGTGGCGCTGCGTAACCTGGAAAAGGCCTGCACCAAACTCGCTCGGTTCTCCTCCGCTGCCTCCGCCAACGCTATCACCTGACCGAGACGGGGAGAAAAAATAAAAGGGAGGAAACAAGTGAGTCACCGCATCTCCATTCATCAACTTAACGTCCTCAACCTTCGTTCCGGATTTGAACTGGCGACTCCGGTCCTGTGGGAGGTTAGGATCGGTACGAGCACTAGCTTTAACCTCATACACACAGAGGAACGGAAGCTGCGTTGACAGGAAAGATTGCTGAACTGAACGAGAAGGAGGGGGGGGGGGAAGAAAGAAAGAGGCCACACTTTATGATAAAAGCCTTCCAATCAGCTCAGTGCAATAAAAATACAGAAATTGTCATGTGTGTGTTATTTATACAGTATACTTTTCACATACCGCACACGTACAGAGATTCAGCGCTGCTGAAGTGACCTGTCACCTGTACGCCGAGGAGTTTTCACTCACGTTTAATCGCTCGCGAACTGCCGGGTCTCGGAGGGATGAAAACCAGGAAGCCGCCTTTGAAAGCGAAGCCCGCTAACGGAGAGGAGTGTGTGGTGACAAAACGGGCTGCTGTGCCAAGGCAAACTGAGCCGTGGTGAAGGGGCTTTTGTGAGGGCCAGCGTACGGCCTGATTGATGCCAGCTGAGGAGGAACAAAGGCACATTTAAACCAGGGCGATGTGTGTGTGTGTGAGAGAGAGTGAATGAGTGGTGTGAAGGACTGGATCCAGGCCTGACTGTCCAGGAGAGGAGATTAGCAGACAGAGTGTGGCCTTGCATCCTGTTTCAAACTAACAGTGAAACACTCCGGTTCAAGCGTTCACGCTCACCAGAGGGTCTGAGCCTTTGAGTCGAGGGTCAAAAACGCGAACGTTTTTGATCTTTGCGCTGAAAACAAATGGCACGTGAGCCGATTTTGCGTCAGTAAAATGCTCGGAATATAATTAGCCTTTTGGGCACAGCATTTGACTGGAGCATCCTGGTTCGAAGGTGGTCCATATGTATACACACACACACACGGTTGCCATAGCCGGTCGCTTACCCTCACATTTTGCAAAAATTACACAGCCTAAATATACCCGTCTATTTCCGACGTACCATTTATGACCCAAAACAAACCGTGACCAGTAACCAGCACCGAAGACGAGCCAAACAAATCCATTATTCCTGAGGGACGGAGCCACAAGCTGAGAGGCAGAAATATCTCCCCAGCTGGGAGAAAACAGCCCTTATTTATTCGTTTGCTGTTTTTCTTTCAGCTCAGGGATGCTTTTGGTTTGCGGTCTTGCTCGCACCTTGACGAGGGGGAACTTGCTCATCCAAATGTGAGGCTGCAACGTTGGCGGAACGCTCTTGCAACAATTTGCAAATGTTTCTTGTGCTCTGTGGGTGAGATAAGCTGGTGGAAAAGTACAGAGAGGAAAGGAGAGACAAGTACCGAGGTGTGGGACTTGACTGTCTGGGGGTGGGTTGAGAGCGGACTTTCCCTGCAGCGCACTGCGGCGGATTCGTTTTAAGGTTTGCCTGCTGAACATGAATTATTGAATCGTAACGAGGTCTTATGACACGCTGGAATGGATGCAGACGCAAAACAAGCTTGGCATTTGTTGCGCTTTAACAATTAACAATGCGCACCAGGACAACAGAGTACCTTTGAGACAGTATGCTAAGCGTCTGTGTTTGTGTGTGGTGGCTTGTACAGCTTGTAAATACAGTAGGGATAAAGTAACATAAAAATAATACGAATGCACTGAAACGGACCTTAAAACATTGCACATACTCGAAGATCAACAACCGCTACCACTTGACTCTATGTGGAGCTGGTTTCGGGGTAGATCCATGCCACGGACTGTGACTGGCTTTACTGAGAGCACAGACTCAAAGAACAGATTCAGAGAGACCGAGACAACAGGACAGACAGATGCCGTCTCAATCGATTGCTAGACAGGCGGCTAGATAGCTAAATACGCCGTTATGAAAACAGATGTAGAGCCAGACATGATGAACCACAGATACAGGATATGAATTATCCACTGTCAAGCTCAAATGCCAACAGGAGAACATAATTTGGATGATGGAGGATGAGCCGAGACTGACCTTTTCAAGAATGTAGCCTGCGTTTGGATCCAAGTACAGAGAATACACTTGGTTTTGCTTGTACAAGCAGGAAATCACAGTTCGAGTAACAGCGTGTGCTCATGTACTGTATACTTCTGAGAATATACTGTAAGTGTGCGGGAAAAAGGAAACAGCTCTCTAGGGAGGAGAGAAAGAGAGAGAGATCAGCATCATACCAACAAATAATCCAAGACAGTAACTGCTTTTGTGTTCGGTCATGGTGCGGAGATAGCGCGCGGCTCGATAGCTCTCGGTCGCTTGGCCCGGACAATGCTTGTTTATAAACCATGCTTTTGGAGCGCAGAGTCAGGAAGGCTTGAGAAAGACTTGGGCGTGCGATAGCATCTGGCAACCCACATGGGCAACCTGAGCTCGGCTTATCGGCCGCCGTGGAAGGCTCCAAACCACACGACCTGATAAGGCCAGTGCTCTTTGTTTTTTCTCCCCTCATTCTTGCTAATCCCTCCTGCTCCTCTGTAAGCCTGACACACTGGATCCTGCTACAGCAGAGGCTCAACGTGAACATGGGTGTTTATTCAGCAAATCTGAAAGAACGAAATGTTTCGAAAGAATATTTTTTAACTCCGTTGCACTGATGCCAATTTGCTCCTGGAAGTTCCTTGGTCTGATTATGTAACAGGCTCTCTCACTGTCTGTCCTACCAGAATTGATTCCGACTGATGTTTTAGGATTCTGAACCCCATCGTTAACTGGCTGTGGCTTGGATTAGGTTTAAAAAAAAAAAACGGGAAACAAATCTAGACTGTTTTTAGTGCAGACAGCCAGGCGTTTAAGCAAGCTTCACACTTCATTTCTATTAAATTTGAAAAAAAGTTATAAAGGAAAAAAAAAAAAATTTCCTTGTTGATATGGATATCGTTTTTCGACACGCACCCTAGCTAGTTGTTTATTAATCGGTTTTGGAAGGAGTTTGTTTCCACTGTTTTGTGGATGTTCCACGACATAAAACAACCATAAAACTAGAAGGGGACTCAGTAGAGTAGAGCGCATACCGCTGTCAAGCATAATATCGAGATCAAAATCAAATCAAAACTTGAACCTAAGATAATATGAAAGCTGTACACCAAATTTCATCCAAATTCACTCACTGCTTTTTAAGTTATGTTGGGAACAGGCAAAAATAAATCAATAAAAAAATCCTGGCTCCACATAAATATCTGGATTTGCATCAAAATCTAATCAATCAATGGTTCTTAAGCCCATGGCCCACCTTTCCACCAAATTTCATCCAAATATGTTCACGCCTTTTTGAGTTGCATTGGGAACAGGACAAAAAAAAAATCCTTGATCCACATACAGTACATATCCAGATTTGCATCAAAATCTCATAAATCGTTCCTTGGACCATGGCCCACCTTTCCACCAAATTTCATCCAAATCCGTTCACGACTTTTTGAGTTACATTGGGAACAGGCAAAAATAAATAAATAAAAAATCCTGGCTCCACATAAATATCTGGATCCACATACATATCCAGATTTGCATCAAAATCTAATCAATCAATGATTCTTAAGCCCATGGTCCACCTTTCCACCAAATTTCATCCAAATCTGTTCACTACTTTTTGAGTTACGTTGGGAACAGGCAAAAAAAAAAAATCCTGGCTCCAGATAAATATCTGGACTCTGGATCCATATACATATCCAGATTTGCATCAAAATCTAATCAATGGTTCTTAAGCCCATGGCCCACCTTTCCACCAAATTTCATCCAAATCCGTTCATTGCTTTTTGAGTTACATTGGGAGCAAGCAAAGAAATAGAGGCGAAAACATAACCTCCTCTAACAAAGTTGGCAGAGGAAATGATTAAAAAAAATGTCGTTCTTTAATAAAAGAAAAATGTCATTCTGAGAAAACTGCAGTGGGAGAAGAGGAATAAAACAATTTGGGGTGTGCTGTTTATGGATCAGCTACATCCAAGAGAGAGAGCACATGAAAACTTTTAAAATGTGATTCAAATCATTGATAACTAAAGGAAAGCTTGATTTCTTGAGCTTCTTCTACTTGCATATGATTATCGTGGACACCTTTATTGCGATACACAATAGCAGAATGGAGAATGACCAGGACTCTATTTCAAAGCTGAGAAGGGGGTGTGGTGGTCGGATCGGAACCTGAGGCTGAGCGGTTTCTGTCAAAATCACTACACTACGGGTCATTAAACTAAACTAATGATGGGTACTGGATGTAATATAGATCTGAATAAAATAAAAAAACCCACAACCTTCAGACATGACTACAATACCAGGATAATCTTGAATGCCCATTAAGCCGAGATCATGCAATAAAACCCAAGCAGTTTTTCCAATGCTGCGTTCTGATGGAATCTTGACTGCACATATCACTGGAACTGCACTAGAAATTAACGTGTGCGCCGCCAGACCTGCAGAGATAGGCCGCTAGAGGTTTGCATACGTTCATTTGTACTTCATTCAAACTTCCATATTTAGACGTTGAGAGTCAGAGAGGAGGCCTTTCATTAGAGCAGCTTTCTCTACTCATTTTAGCAGACGCTTGCTCCCGCTCTGTAATCACAAGCCCAAACTCACCTCCCATGCTGCAGCCAGGCCACCTCCACACAGTGACCCTGCTCACACTGAAAACAGTGATCCTTGATTGTACGATGACAACATTAGGGCTTTTTTTTTTTAATTTCCAATTGCTTTTCAGGATACCCAAAGACACTGGACAGGTTAACCGAAGAGGTCCGATTTTCACCTGTCCAGTTTTGGTGAGCCCGTGCCCAATATCTTGGTTGATGGGAGTCGAACCCGATGTGTTCTCAGGGTTTACTGTGCTATGGGCTTCGAGATGCTTTTCTGCTCAACATGGTTGGAAAGCGTTTCTGAAATACTCCAACAGGCACCAACCACCATAGCATGGTCAAAGTCAGTGAGATCCCATTCCCACCATTCTGATGTGTGACGTGAACTCCATGCTGCCACACGATTGGCTGAAAGGATAATTTTATGAATGAGCAGGTAGACAATTATTCATCGTAAAGCCTTCGATGACTGTCCATCATTTAGACTTGCAACAGAACCCTCTGGAACATACCGAATTATTCTATCCACGAGCAATGGTGCGCTCTGATTGGCTACTCTACAACTAGGCTATCAGCTCATATACCGCGAGTAGAGAAAAACAAAACGGCGGCGCGTTACTGAACCAACCGAGGACGAAATAGGAAAACTACTCGAATACAAACGAAAGTAGCTAAATGGTAAGAACGTATCTTTTTTTTATTTTTCAAGAATTATTCTAGCATTTTTCACAAATTGCTTTTGTCATTTCGCCGGTTTGTTTACATTCTAAGCAGAAATGATTTCGTCGGACGTTTTGGATGAAATTTTTATTTATCGAATTTGCAAAAAAAAAACCCACTGTTTCTGAAAATCCAGTGAACGTGGATAGAATAAAACAATTATTCCACTCAATCTCGTCGTACACGGCTTATAGCCGACTCGGCGCTCCGTGCCTCGTCAGCTATCAGCTCATGTACGACTTGAATTTGTGGAATATCTTAAATATACTACTAACTGAATAAGTTTCTTACAGGATAAACTATTAACATCACTACTCTTAATAACATCACAGCTCAATAGCGTACATGAGGAATCGCTCTCTCTCACACACACACACACACACACACACACACACACAAAAAAAAGCAGAGCCAAAATACAAAACGCGCAAACAAGAACCTAAGACAAAACCCCAGCTGAGACGCCACTGTGTGTATCTCCAGGGAGATAACACTCGTCTGGCTGCGTCCTTAAGACAACACAACATTAGAGAAGCAAATAGTATGTTTTCCCTGGTCTAATCTTTGAAGTGAATCGCAAGTCAAAGCGCATGTGTGTGCGTGTGCCAGCGAGTCTGAAAAACAGAAGCAAACCTTGCCAGGTGTGCAAATGTGACATCTATATACAAAGGACACACAATCTGAAAGACGACACTCGTGCACCGCCCTGTCCAAGGGGCCCAAATATGACCTTTTCTCACCAGATCTCTTTAGTTCAGCCAAAAGCTAATTCACCTCATTCTTTCTCCATTTCTCTTTTATTTCCTCTCCGTTTTCTGCCTCATGCCATCCCCCTTCCCCTGAAAGGAGACCCTCGTGGCATTCCATTGCCCTCTGAGAGCCCCTTAAACTGCCCGCTCTTCAGGGCCGCGTAACAGATCTGACATGTATTTTAACTCTCACTGGGGCGAATATATATGTGCGACATAAAGCACTAACGGACGCGTGACAAGCAGGCGGGCTCGGCACTCAGGCTGGGAAAGTGGAAAGCTTGGGGAAAAACCTGCCACATGACTAATATAAAATAAGCCCGAAAAGACAGAGAGTCATTTGACTGCGGTTAAATGGCCCGAATTAATGTTAAAAGCACTGAGCGCCTTTAAAAAGTGCTCTCCAGAGTGGGCAGTTTGGGCAAAGGCAACAGGAGAATGGGCTCCAATGCTGGAGAAGGCTGACTGCTGATGGCAAGTATAGAAAGATTTGATACAAATTGCACACAAATCCAGGAAAATGTACCGAGGCAAGAGTGCCAAAGAGAAAGAGAATCTTTGGTAAAGGAAATGAAGAACCTGCTACAAAACTACAGAAGTATGTTTGTGTGTGTTTAACCTTTAACGGCAGCTAAGGTCACATCTGGAATCTTTTGAGGCGATGTCGACGAGCTGGCGCGTGCTTCTTTCACGCGTGATTGTTCTGCGTGTTGAATATCTCCTTTACACTCGTCTCCTTGTCTTTCTTTCTCTCTCTCTGTACTCCGTCTCATGCAAATGGTAATTTTTTTTTTTTTTTGGGGGGGATATGCAGTGCAGGGTGACAGTGGGCTGATTGTAGGCCACCGATTTTCAAGGGGCATGCTCCTGTTTGGCTCCATCATACCTGTTTGCTTTTCTCTCAATGGCCTCCTTTGAACAGCTTCGCTTGAGGAAGACGAAAGAAAAACACACACACCGGCAGCTTCAGAATTTACAGAAACAAGATAAATATCCGGCAAAGCCTGGCCTTTGCCATGCGGGGCCTCTGATTACAGAGCAAATACGTGTAATCGCATAAATCTGCCATTGTTGCACTAATCTAGGCAGCGGAAACACAAAAGGTGGACATGAAGGACGTGTTGACTTTAGAGAAACGGGCTTGGGAAAGTCATCTGTCAGAAGCACAGCGTTAACTTGGCCGTTACATTAAACAGCTAAGGCAAGCAAGACCTTTCCTGATCACCAACAAAAGTCCTTGACTCCCCCATGTATTTTCATCTAACCTGACACATTTTATACTACCATTAAAAAAAAAAAAAAAACAACCTCCTTAAGAACACCAATATTCGGGTCTTTATAAGACGATTGGAAACGTGTTCACTCCCTGGAAAATTGGTCATTCCCTGCTTTCCTAAACTGCAAAAGGTACACATACTGAGCTGGAACATACGAACTTATTCATGCAGGTCAGCCATAAAGACGTGTAAATCTCGACGTTTTCCACTCCAGGAGCACCTCAACACAAATGCATACAGCCAAAGCATGCAAGTCTTAAATCTACTGACAAGAACTTCCCTGTGAAACCACAGCTCTCAGCAAGCGCTATATATCATCATCTGTGTGCGTTCAACTCTCTTCTCCAAAAACAAAACTGTACAGATACACATCCACGGGAGTGTGTTAACTTTCAATCAAGATGAGTGTTGGCTAGGACGACAATTCCGCTATTGTTCCTCTATTAATTCATTCATTCGTCTTCAATAAGAGCTGCATCCTGGTCAGGGTCAAGTTGGATCTGGAACTTATCTTGGGAACATTTGAACTGTAAATACACCCTGGATGGGACTATTATATATTCACCCATTCAATATTTCATTCATCTTCTGTAAAAGTGTCATCATGGTGGATCCAAATCGATCCTGGGCACAAGGCGGGAATACACCCTAGATGGGATGTCTGTCCATCGCAGAATTCCATACTCAAGCAATTCAATTCTTAATCTTCAGCAACCACTTTATCCTGATCATGGTTAAAGTGGATCTGGAGCCTGTCTTGGAAACCCTTGATGCGAGGCAAGAATACACCAACGATGGGATGCAAGTCCATCGCAGAATTCCATCAGCTCATGCAACTCCATACTCCTTTACATCTTGATCAGTGTTGACCTGAAACCAGAGCCTATCCCAGGATAACGGCGCATAAGGTGGGATGGATGGAATAGCAATCCATCGCAGAATTCCATCTCCTTTTTGAATGCCATATTTATTAATTTCAGAATGGTGCCTTTCTGTGCAGAGTTTGCATTCTCCCAGTGCCAGCATGGGTTTCCTCCGGGTGTTCCGGTTTCCTTCCAGGGTCCAAAAACGGGGATTAGGTCATCCGGCTACTCGAAATTGCCCACACGTGTGAATGTGTGCAAATGGATGGTCGTTTGTCTGTGTCACCCCTGCAAGAGATTGGCGACCTCTCCAGGGTGCACCCAGCCTCTCATACAAAGTCAGCTGGGATTGGCTCCAGCTTCCCCGTGGCCCTGATGGATAATCGGTATAGATGGATGGATTCATTCATTGATCTTGAGCCTATTCCGAGAACCCTGGGCATGATGTGGAAATACAGTCTGGATGGGCCACCAGTCCATCCTAGAATTCTTCTTTTTTTTTTTTAAATGCTGCACTGATTATTTCTGCAAATAAACTTTCCCATAAAGTAAAATTTGCCAGTTTTGACTGAAGTTCTCAAGACGATATCTGCAGCAAGCAACTGCTATTGAACAAGTGCGCAGTTCCAATTAGCCATCCTTCTATGGCTTCTATCCTAGAACTCCAGGTGATCATGAGAACATGTTATGTCTTGAGACAATGTCTATCTTAAAACAAATCCTATCTCTCCATGGAGAAGATAGCGCAAGCTTTTAAGTCACAGTTTGCCGCTGGATCTGGGAGATGGCGGCTTGTGTGGGGTCACATTTAGTATGGAGGACAGCTTTTACAGTTGTGGTAAGAAGTTTACATTTCAGTGACATGAATGTCATCTCGGATATGAATGTCATGGCAACATTTGGGCTTTCGGTAGTTTCTTTGAACTGCTCTTTTTCTGTGGCAGAATGTACAGCATACATCTTTAATAAAAAAAAAAAAACACTAGAATTTGGTGCACAAGTTTTAATTTTCTTTGGTTTTCTGAAATCAACACAGGGTCAAAAATATGCATAGAGAGTCAGAAATATACATACAGCACACCTAATATTTGGGTAAAATGTCTCTGTGCAAGATTCAACTTGACCAAACCATGAACAAG
>JAODVO010000016.1:5913823-5929724 GCA_025400055.1 Notarius lentiginosus
CCGGCCACGGGGCTCGAACCCGGACCTTCTTGCTGTGAGGCGACAGCGCTAACCATTACACCACCGTGCCGCCCCCCGGACCTTCTTAATTAAAAAAAAAAAAAAAAAAAACCTGTTCCATGATGGCATGAAAAGGATAGTTTTGTCTCATTTTGTCAGTCCTTTTTTAGCAAGGTCTTGGATTTGGAAAGGCACTTTACATCAAGTTGGAGATTTAGTTTCACCATGTCAGAACAGCTCACCTTTTTTGTACACTGACCATTATCCACCTTTCGCTCCTCAGGAGTAGACGATGCAGAGTCTGAATGCAGTCTGGATCAAGGAGTGGACTTTGACTGGACCATAAGGAACGACGGAGACGTCACTCTTCTCGACAGACAGCTTGAGGGACTTGTGTCACTAGCTCGGGAGAGGACACAGGAGCACCAGTGCACACAAGATATAAAATCAAAAGGACAATGAACAGAAGACTTGCCTGTGGAACGGAAGTATTACGTCCCGTTCGCTGGCGATAGACCATGTTTGCTTAAATGAAAGGGAGCGTTTTTTGCTCTCCAAGAACGGCGGGCATTTATTTATATTCAGATTTGCTAAGATATCATACTGCTGCTTAGCTTTGTATTGCATTTATGACTTACGGTGTCCTTTTCTGTTCGATTGTGTTGAGAAATTGTTGAAATGAAACTCACAACCACCATCTTCATCCCAATAAGGACTCTCATACATTTTTAGCAGAAAGCTGATCAGCAATTGTGTTTAAATCCCAAGTACCAGCAGTGCCCGAGCGTCTACGTTAAACCTTAACAGCCTTGCTTGACTTGATTCTACCTCAATTTTAGATAACTGTTGAACTAAGATTAAAAATTGTACCATCACAACTCTAACATTCAAATCACAGGTTTATATTAATGTACTCTTTGTAATAAGTCTTATCCTGGCAGGAGTGTCTCTTTCAGGATGACCCTGTCCCCATCAACAGGACAGACATGATTTGATAAAATAAAAAAAAGGTAAATTAAACGCTATGGCATATTTCCACAGATCTTATCCCTCCTGAATATAACTGGGAGATTTTGGCACGAACCTGAGATAGCGCTCTAGATCATCAAAACACCACATGATGCTTTTTATTTTTTAAATTATTTTATTATTAACACTGTTGAATCGCTCCAGCAAGTTGTCAAATTAAAGTCAAGATGCACTGAAGCTCTTCGAGTGGGCCAACACCCTCAAAGCACATCCCCCTCTTCCACCAGTCTATACATTTAGGAAATCCTCCAGGGGCTTCATGTTGTACCCTGTTTACGTGATACATGAATAACCTTCAGATTTCCAAAGAGTACATCAGGAAGTGAGAGTCATGTTCAAAGAAACTTTCCTAAGATTATGCGGCGTACTTGTAGCAGTAATCATTTTATTCCAGATTCTCTTGATACGGAATTCAAGCGCTGTAGACCAAACATGGCTTCCTTGTTTCATTGAGCCTGTGCTAGCTTGGAAAACACAGAAACCGCTCATGGTACCCACTACTTGGTATTTTTGCCTGAGGCCAGTTACACCCGGAATTTACAGCACAGCATTGTGCACAGCTCACACCCCATTCCTGCTGCATTTGATAAAAATCAGCCTTGTTTTAAAGCACAAACACATCAGGTGATGCCTCAGTGATCAACACTGAATGATGCATAAATGTGTTGAGAGAGCACAAACATTAGAAACGAAGGGCCTATAAGGACAGCCTGTGCGAGTTCCTGAATCTTCACCCAACATCTCGTATTCCAGACTTGGTCCTCCTTTGCTATATCACCTCTATTCTGGCAAGGATTAGGATTGTAGAGCATGGTTGTGAGGATTTTTGTTCAACTACATGAGGCACTGACTGAACGAGGATGTCCGTTGCAGTTCAGGACCACTTGAGTTCTTTCCACTCCAACCTTGGCACACCATATCTTCATGGAGCTTGCTTTGTGCACAGGGGCCTTGTCATGTTGGAATAGATTTGGGCCTCATAGTCGCAGGGAACGGAAATTGCAGTTCTACAGCATTCTATACAAGTTTTGCTTCCAACAGCAAGAGTTTGGTGAAGAATTACAGTACATGGACAATAGTAAGGTATCTATATACTTTTGCCCATGTTTATTTGCACTATCTAGAAAAACAATTAAATTGACGTCATATCAAAATCTTTACTTCAATTCAGTTAATACGGAGGTTTTGGCTGTTAAAGGAGGCAAGTCAAGTAGTAATGGGTTTCCCAAAAGCCTCTTAATGCTAAGAGCATTTTAACCAAGTGTTCATTTGTGCTGCTTGCTCTACCATTTAATGACCCGTGTGTTATGATGCTTTTGGGAAACTTGGCAGACCATACACATCAAAACCCGTTAACAGTTGGTATCCAGGACCTCCTTAGACCCAATGCCATCATTTTCCTCCTTTCCAAAAGTGAAAGCTTTTAAAAATAATCGAAAAACAATCCCAGAAAGCTCACCAAGTGTTATAGTACTTTATTTAAAAAAAAACAAAACAAATTTTGATCTTGTGTCATTATTACAATGAAACACTGATAGCAAAATGTTTACATCTTGAACTTTGCAATTCCAGTTAAAAAGGTTCTTGGTGCTTTGAAGTACTTGATTCTCTCCTAGTGTACACAGAATAGACAAGTACACTGAAAAGGTGATAATACCTTGAACTATTCACCCTCTTGCTCTCGATTGACCCTTTCACCTTGATTTTGGCAGTGGAAATGTGACACCCCGTCCCTCTGCCCAGAACTCGATCATGACCTTAAGAGGAAAAAGACGAACAAGCCTTTGCCTCAAAGACGAAGGCTGGTTTAACTACATTTGTCACCTCAGACCAAACGCTAAAATGTGATGCCCTGTGTTTGTTGCTCTACACCTAAACCTTAAAGAAATGGAAAGGCTGAATGAAAACCGTTCGGAGCCAGTCGTGTTTGCAGAAAAAGAAGCGGAAACAAATTTGACTGACGCGTAGCATTATTAAATGGTCTCTTTTCCAAGCAAAACGCTCGGTGTTGGCACAGTAAAATTAAATTTATTACAATGAATAGTGCTCGTGTTAAAAGTTGAACAATTACAAAAGTTGCATGGAAGAGTCATTTTGCACTGAGACCTTTCCATTTCTTTATACCATATCGTGTTAATATTGCACTGTGGAACTAGTAAACAAACCAGAACACAAATATGAAAGAGAGCCATCTTATTACCCAATCGCACAATTACAGGAATGAATCAAAATCAGGACTATTTCGACTTCAAACACACTGGTGCCTTATATGCAGTCGCGTTTAAAGTAAACAGGAGAGTATATAGGGAGGGGGGAAAAAATGCACTAGATAAAGGACCAAAAAAAAAAGTTAAGGGAAGCCAGGCAAATACTAGGGGCTGAAGCTGGAAAGTGAGGAATGACACTAAAGTGCTACCTACACCAAAAAAACTAAACCGGGGGGAGGGAGAGAAAAAAAAAAAGCTACTTGCCCTTGTTCAGCCACCCAGCAATAATTAAAGGGGGTAAAATGGATAGAAAGGTGGGGTGAAAGGAACAGAGGAGAGAGAGAGGGAGGTGCAGACTTTTAGAAGTTGTTGAGATCCTGCAGAGTGGCATCCAGCGTGGCGTGGATCTTAAGGTTCTCCTCTTTAGCGGTGGCGAGCCTCTCTGCAAAACAAAACACGGAGGTGTGAGAAAGTCCATGACTGCTTCCAGAAACAGATCAAATATCCTGCCGAATACCTCAAGCATGTACACATTTTTGCAAGTGGGCACAGAACCTGGAAGGCTCGGTTGTTGGCGTACCAGAGACGAATGTAAAAACTGAGATGATATCTAATTTCTAAAGTGGAAGTTCCACAACACCAGGCCAAAGTCATTAGGAAACTGAAAAGACATGCCTGGTTATGTAATCTGTAACACAAGTCAGTCTGGGAAGAAGAGGAAAGGGGAAGGAAAAAAAAAAAAAAAAACAGCCATGCTCAAACCTGTTAAAGGAATATTATGTACAAATTCTATCTTAAAATATCAGCTTCAAAATCATTGAGGGCACACTTGTTATAGGGAGAACTGCTTTTCTTCCATTCAGAGTCTGTTCCTGGTTCACCAGTTATAGCACTGTTACTCCGATGGCACACGAGTCCTCTCAAAAGCTGCGAAAGGCTTTATGGCACCACCTATAAAACTAAATCGACAATCTCAGTATGAACATAACAGCAGTCAAGATGAAGGGACCAAAGACTGTTGTTGAACCGCAAGTATCCTCTCTCAAGATAATGGTAGCGTCATGGTAAAAAGGTCAGTCCTGTGGAGAGCAGCGTTTGGAACGACCCAGTAGTCCAATCCTTGCATGACCGTCCTTTCCGCACAAGTTACAGGTGAACTTAGAGTGCGGGTTGTGGGCCTGGGATTGCCCTCTCTGCTCCCTCCGTTGTCCTCTTTCCTCTGACTGCTGGTAAAGCTTTTCTTCGCCCCTTTTGAGACCTTCAAATATGGCATGCTGCCAGCAACTGCAATTTTCAGCAAGTAACTCCCAGTTATTTGGGTCAATTCCTGCGAGTTTCATATCTCGCTTGCAGATAGTGCTGGGTGAAGAAAAAGCATGACCAAGCAAGAGACCAGAGAAGAATAAATCTTGGACTTGACTCACTGGCGAGAGCCAAGAGATACCGTACAAAAAGTCGCAAAAAAGAGACAACGAGCTGGCCTTTCTTCTGTTGAACCAGTAAGGATCACCACATTAGCTGCCTTGTCTCATAGTTGCACTTGCTTGATGTTTAGCTGCGTTAGCAAAAGTTGCGAACTTGCTAGCTTTTGAGCATAAACCAAGTCGGCCCATTCTGACAGAGGTTTAACCGCCAACTGCATCTCGAGGTGAGCATGCATGTTAACGTCAAGACAATCCGTGATCTGTCTCGTGACTAACAGGAAAGCAATGACAATCCGACAGCAGAGTGGACATCCCTGCCAATGTTATGAGAGCTTGCGACAAAGGCTATAACCTTATTGGTGTCATCCCCGTCTCAAAGATTTGTAGTATTTCCAGATGACAAGTTCTCGAACCTCAGTCCATCTCTTACAAGCATGCAAATAAATTTCATTTTCCACCAAAACTTTTGCCACGTGGCTTGCTCCTTCAGGATCCTAAGCTACATCTGTGCTTTGCAACAATGTCTACTGCTAAACACTCCAGACAAATAAAACTTAAAGTCCTAACATTCTATATTTCAGATCATGTCTAATTCCATGGCCAAGTAAACTGCCCACAAGAGGGAGGGGAAAAGAAAAAAAAAAAAGTCTGTATGATCATGTCAAGCTGAAAGGGATTAGTCAACTCTTCCCTTCTATTGTGGTCTAAACCTTGTTAAACCTGCTTTCCTAACGCTGGCATCAACAATTAGCTCAGCTAAAAGTTAACACTCTTCCCACCGTTTGCAGAGAAGAGTCATAAAACCACATACCTGCACCAAATGACTTCCTTTGCATAACCTGACGTGCAGGCCATGAAGCTTCAAAATGACTCCCGACTCGTTTTTATGTTAACTATTGTTTGAACTGTCTACACAAACGTTTTTAAAATCCAGATGATAACATGAGCATTCTCTCATAAGACAGACTTCGAGGCGTTTCCAATCTAGCCTTTCCAGTTCTGTGAGAGAAGTAAAAGCCACATCAAATTGAATTTAACTCTGAGCAAAATTAGATTGCGTCATGGCTTGCTTTTACTATCCGTAGATACAAAGACGAAACAGCCGAGCGCACAGACAAAAGGAGACAAATTAGAAGGTGACCCAAAATCCGAAGCAACTCAAATATTCTCACAGAGAGGGGGAGAGGGAGAATATGAACATAGGACAAAGCAATGTGAACAGTAAGGAAAGACAAGAGAGGCAGAAACATTAGCAATAGACGGAGCGCAGGCGAACTAAATACATGCCAGAACAGAAAGTGATGAAATAAGAGTGGATGGATTGATGACAGTGAGGGGGAATGAACAGTCCTGGCCTCAACATAGCTCAGGCATGAGCTATGAGCAAAAGAGAACATGGAGAGTGGGAGTGAGAGAACGTAGGCAAGAGCGAGCGAGCGCACTCACAAGAGAGCGCGACTAAATTGGAACGCAACACTACAGTCAGTGTGCGCACAGTTTCCTTGACATCCAAGCCATGTTCTGAAGGATCGAAATGATTCAACAAGCAGCTAATTATGATTAGCGTCATATTGGCTCCAGTCATCTCACCGAGTACCATCAGATATTCTGCATCAAGTACAGAGCTATTAAAAAAAAAAAAAAAAAGATAGGATTCAGCCGTTTACATTTCCATTAAAGTATCAGAGCTCATGAATACAAAGGGATTCACGGTTACCCACTTAGATAATTGTGCAGGAATAAATCTTTGTCATGATGGAAGTTATTTTGCCCATATGCTAGCTGAATAATTGTGATAAGTAATCATGAATCAAGTCATCCTCATGCAACCTTACTCCAAACACAGAAAACTAACAAGCTGCAAAGTAATTAACCCTCCCCGCCGCACTCCAGAGCAATACCATGCAGGAAACCACTCACCATGCTGCTAATCCTGTTTGTAGCATTATCTAACACACACACACTCAAACCTCAAGTACACCTAAGCACAGCTCTCAGAGCTTCACAGCAGCAGGTACATGCAAAGAGCAAACAGTACAGTCACACTGCAACAGTGCGGTGTGTAGGTGGGCAACTACAGGTCTATTTTCATCGGTTATGTTCTCGGCACCTTCTCCATAGAGGAAGTAAAAGGAACTGAGACGAGAAGAATCAGTAACCAAGTCATTTGGACAAAAAAAGTTCGATTGTAGCACATCACGTTCAAACAGTAAGTCACTGGTCCTCACATGTAAAACGTCACTGGTGTTTAACATCCATTCTCTCTCTCTCACTGGTGCACATTTCTCTATTAAGCTGGCTCCAAATCCTTTGTCAGAGCATTTACACAAGAAATTCAGCATTCAGGAAAGTCAAGGGAGGGAATCATACCCTACTCATGCTTCCAAGCATGTACATTTACACATTAGCCTCTCATTCACATAATGAGAAATTTCCATATGGATTACGCCATCACGTTTAAAATATTTTCATTGTCAACAATTTGAATAAAAAAAATAAATCGACTGGGGTTCACAACACTGAACTCTGTTTGCACACCTGCATGTTCTTGTTTTTGAAAACAAATCACCCATAACCTGTGCATGTGAATTATATCAGGCTCTTAACCAAATGCCTCTGTGTAGCACAGAACATCGAGGAAGAACTGCTTGTGCTCCAGGAACAGCATCATGAAACGTGAGCAAATATAGCCTACACCAAATAAAAACTAATGAAAGTGAAGTACTTTTAATCTGTTGTGGTTCATGAACCTGCTTTTTTGGCAGGTAACTTTGGGGGGGTGGACTATAAAGCGCACCTTTTCCGATTATTTGGTGGCGGGGAGACTGCACGCGCACAATGCTCCGAGCTCGTCTCAGTATGAACACTGCATTTATATAAATTGCTACTTTCAATTTCCCTGTGTTCTAAGGGCGTGCGGGGGGGAAGGGTACATGCAGCTCACTCCACTTCACACCCATGCTAAGTATTTACATGGAGATCATGTCATTAAGAGCATGGTCCAGCTCTTTAACAGCCTTGCACTCAGTTTCTGTGGGTGTACACACACATCAGAAAGCGTAGGTCAATTTTTGTGGAAGGATCTCAGGACATCGTGACTTGTGAAGCCGCGTACCTTCCAAATCATCGATCGTCCTCTCAAGTTTGGTCACTGATCTTTCAGCAAACTCCGCACGGGTCTCAGCCTGTGGAAGAAACACAACCAAGACGTGTCAAATTTAGCAGATGCGTGTTCAACAAGTTCATATTAAAGCAGTGTTTCCCCAAAAACACCCCACACACCCTCCTTCCGCCCAAATGCAATCTGCTGGGTTAGTTCGACACGGGCACTACAAACCTAATACGACTAAAACAAGGACCTCAGTAGCTACCAGTTTAGTATTATCTGAAAACGCAGCTGTAATTTCACAAAAACTTACTTTTGTGGTTTGACACAAATGAAAGCAACGTTGCTAAAAACAGCCTCTGGGCACTGTTTCCAAGGAGGTACTTCTCATTTTATTTCATTCAGCTAATATTTAAAAAAAAGAAAAAAAAGAAGAGCATTCGAAGCCAAATCTGATTAAGAGAAGTGCGAAACTGTCAGGCGTTTAGTTTAATTTTATTTGTAACTCCACTTATTTGTTCCAGTATAGGGAAAGTAGTTCTACAGCATACAAGGATCTCTATGTGGTCTTTCTCAGTTTGGAGAAAGACCACATACAGCCCTAATGGGTCAGGTATCCAAAAACTTTTGGCCATATAGTGTTGAAACACATCTTGCATTCGTTTGAAATTCCTTCATTTTGGATGACAGCGTGTTTAAATCTATTCGAAACCCAAATTCTTGCATAAAATGTGTCGGAGCACAATGGGCATAATCCAAATGGATTGTTCTCGAAAGCAAATAGCAGCTGGCTGCTGCCCCAGCAAAATTCTCCCTTTTCACATCAACTGATTTTAAAATGCATGCAAGAGAGAAACCTTCCAGTTCAGGAAACATCCATAGTTTTGACAGGCATTTTAGTGAAGAACTGTATTAGAGCCCCACCTCCTTCAGCTTATCCGTGAGAATCTTGATCTCTTCCTCGTACTTGTCCTCTTTCTGGGAATACTGCAATGAATAAACAATGGTGGCAGCCAATCAGAGAACCACATTGTTCAAATCCAGATACTTTATCAGACACACCAAGGTCTTACATGTTACATTGCAGCCAACCATTTTATTCTATTTTTCCCCCCCAAGTTCACTGATTCAGCTGATTGACTCCAGATGCAGTGTGCGCACCGGATCTATGGACCACATTCACAACCAAACTGGCTTGAAATTTGTCCAGCAGAGCATATGCAAACATTATATTAAAACACATTTTCTCTCGTGAACCAAGACAGTGCCTGTTCTGCTTTCCTGCATCGCAGGGGGAAGTTAGAAAAGACAGAAGCTAAGCTATTAATAAATTAGCTCCCTCAAGGTCTAGGAAGACTGCAGGAACTGGGGGGAAAAAAAAAAAAAATCCTCACAACCAGAGCTGAATCAGCCAGAGAACTCAAATATTTGCAGAGCCACAGCTATCTAAAGTAACACCATACGAAATGCAACTGAAGTTCTGAATGCACAGCATCAAATTACTGACTAAAAACCATAAGCCTCTGAAGACACAGATGGTGTTTCTGGGTAAACACTTCAAAAATTATGACCTAGTCAACTTTCCACAGATCTAAGATTATTTTCAAGGCATTTCCATCCAACCTGCTCCTGGATCTCGTCCATTTTGGCTGATGTATACACATACTACAACAGCACAGAATTCTGAAGAATAAAATGACACTTTAAAAAAATCACTGATCGGGTTACAACTCTACAAGTTAACATGTATCTGGTTCCAGCTCAACCAGATACAAATACATCTCAAAAGATGAGTCAGGGACAAACCGGTTCAGGAGCATGCTAAAAAAAAAAAATAACGGATTCCAAAGCAAGAGAAATTAACGTAATACATTTTATTCACTACCTTTGACAACACGGAGCACATTTCTACTGCAGCCTCACACCGATCCTACCCTAAAAGTGCTTTCTGTGACAACCGCTTCCTAAATATGGCAAGCAACAGACCATGCAGCGAGATTGGGACATTCTCATCTCATTGGCAAACACTGAAGGACAGGACTGGTACATGCATGCTCAGATTGACACAATGGACAAAATTATACATTTAATATCAAAAACATTGAGACAGAACAAGTTCAGTGGCTATACTACCAGTCTGTCCATAACTGTTCTTAAATAAAGAAAAAAAGTCTTCAAATGTTTTCCAATCATGCACAAGGACCGTACAGAAGCCTGGAGCGAGTAGGACTGAGCAGCCATGGGTCCATTGATAAGGCCAGGCTTGTATGCTGTGATAAAGCAAACGAGGCCCTTACATCATCTGGAATCAGTTTTCCCAAAACATACTGCAGTATATTAGAATTTCGAACCGCTTATAATCCCACAAGCATGCAAAAATTCTCCAACCCTCCTTTCCTACCTTCTCAGCTTGGGCCTCCAAGGACTTTAAGGTATTGGTGACATTTCTCAGCTCCTCCTCCAATTCCGCACATTTGCTGCAGTTTTGTTTTTGTTTTTTTTTAAATTTGACATTTTGGTGTTTGACAGAGAGAAGACAAAGTGGGAGAAAGAACAGAAAGAATTTTTTTTTTTGGGGGGGACGACATCAAGAGTCAGGATGTGGAGGAGAGGGTAAGAATAAAGAAGGTAACAGAAGTAATGGAAATAAACATGACAAAAATGAAGGGAAAGGGGGAGAAAAAGAGAAATTTACAACAGAACAAAACACACAACAAAAAAAAAACACTGACTTGCTAGTGCATGATCTGGGTGTAATTGGTTCATCCCTCAACAGAAACGAGTCATGTTGGATTCTAGGGGAACTAAAAATAGTCAACTGTAATGCGGCAACCAAAAGCTGCGTATGTGGACAAAAATGGAGTGAAAATGAAAAGACCGAACCACATCCATGCAGTTAACCTCAAGCATAAACCACACAGATCATTCACTTGGTCGAGAAAGGATGAAGGCAAGGAGAGCAGATGGATGAACAGGAGGAGAGTAGCCGGGTTAGTCGAGGGTTGGGAAGTTTTCAAACACCTGTCTGAACCTCTCTATCCCTTTATTGAGGAGGCACAGCGCACACGGGGCATGGTCACAGAGCCCTCAGTTTGACAAAAATACCAGTTCTTGGCGGCTCGGTATAAAGTACAAAGCCGAGGCCCACTTTCACTCATCCCTGGGGCCTGTAAGAGGAACCCACTGGGAAACGGAACTGGGCCAGTACCTTCTCTTCAGATGCCTGCAGACTCTTCAGCGTTTGGTCGTAAGTCCTCAGCACCTCCTCCATTCGGCGTCTATTGCTGGATTTTGCAGTGGGTGGGAGAGGAAGAGGAAGTAGGAGGGCCGGGATGCAACAGGGCAGACCCCAAAGCGCATGCAGGTAGGGATGGGTGTGTGGGAGTTTTCAAACATGCACGCACCAGTCACACAGATGGGAAAAGGAGGAAGCACAGGTAATGTTGAGTCATGATATGTACAGCATTCCCACTTTTATGGTGTTGTAAATATTAGCCCCATCCAAGAGCTGTATTTAAAATCTTCTGTTTAAATTATGCCCTATGAGCTTCAAAGATAAAAAGTGAACCTTTTTTTTTTTATAAATAGGCAGACATAAAGGTGGGGTTGCTCTTGATGTGCACTGAAAACATGCAATTAAATAATACGCAAAACCTTCACAGGTCGAAAGGCACTGCATGACGGGATGGAACAGGACTCCTGATGGCTCTGGCGAGGGCTTTTAAAGCTGTTAAGTGATGGTGGGTGGGATGTTAATTTGTGGGCAGATGTTAATTTGCAGGCCCAAGTGCCTAAAAGAGGAACTAAAAATGTGACCTGCCTGCTTAAGATAAAGCAAAGTCACCCATGTGTGCAGGGTAAAATGTAAAAATAGCTCTTCCATACATAAATAGGTGAGAAGCTGGGCGTGTGCAATTTGGGCTATTTGCCACAAATAACTCCTGGTGTACATGTGCGTGTGATAAAGCCTGACTCACGCCTCGGCAATTTCTGCTCGCTCCTCTGTGCGCTCCAAGTCACCCTCGATGATGACCAGCTTACGAGCCACCTGCAAATACACACACACACATTTAGAGAAAGAGGAGCAGGCTTGAGCTCACAACAGAAACAGTCTGGGGTAAAACTTCACCTCCTCGTATTTGCGGTCAGCTTCCTCAGCAATGTGCTTGGCCTCCTTCAGCTGGACCTCCTGCAGCTCCATCTTCTCCTCATCCTTCAGGGCCCTGTTCTCAATCACCTTCATGCCCCTGGGATGTGTTTTTTAAAAAAAAAAAACACAGCCAGTTAACACCAATGATCAGCCATTTCCAACTTTATCCAACTTGTTTACAGGAAGTGACCAAGCTCACGTTTTAACTGTATACGAGTACGCCCTTATACTTTCATGCTACACGAGGCATGTCAAGGTCCTAAACTAACATGGGATGAAAACACCCCAGGTTAATATAAAAAAAAATCTAGCGGTAACAAAGCAAGATTCATGATTTCTTGCAAATCCTTATATACAGAGTGTCCCATACATTCAGTATCATATACGCTAATATTTTACAGACCATAACATCTCTGATGAGGAAGAACAAGACCACAATTCTACTCATATGGATGGGCGCACTGAAGAAAAATGAACATTGAGAAAGTTCTGTAAATAAAAAGCTTGTTTTGCCCTTATTTTTGCTCATTATGTTGGACTTCTATCCACAACAGGCAGAAGGAAAAAAAAAAAAAAAACCTCACCCAGCCTAATTTCTCAAAAATAACAGAACTTTCCCATAAAATATTCTACTTTGTCAGCACTTATCACCTTGTCATTCAGAGCTAAGAGAGAATGGCTGCCAAAAACAAAACAAACCAGCATGACAGCATGTAGCCAAAAATACAGTTGCTTCATTTTTCAGGTTACCAATGTTTTGTTGGTCGGTACCTTTGACAGCTGTCATGTATGATCATGGCAGCAGAGGTAGCAAAGTAAGATTTCACCCCCGCCCAAAAAAAAAAAGCAGCTCTAGGATAGATTTTAATCAAGCCTACATTTTTGGGAGTCACGGCCAGACTGGAGAAAGGAATTTAATGATTTTAATCAGCATTTTGAAGCCATCAACGGTGAGGCAGCTGTCCAATTACACGCCGTGATCAATCATGAAATCAAACCTACTCTACACTGAAACGTAGTACAACTGCTACAAACGCATGAATAATAAATGTGATTTCTTGTTCTGAAGTATCAAACTACAGCCCCACAGACCAGTCCCAGGGTGTGACTATCATCTTCGCCGAAAGATAAGATCACGTACTTCAACACTGTAGTACAACTAACTTGCAACACAAGCAGGCAATCGGTTAAGGGTTGAAAAGAAACAAGTTGATTCATGATAAATATTTAGCTAGCTAACAACCAATAGCAGTCCATCATTAACTGAAACCCCTACTTGCAGTATTAATGTGAATAGTTCTGCAGAGCAAAGATAAGACTGTGCGACATAAACCAAGCAATCTCTCAAAACTGGTTCAAAAGTTAACATTGCATTATAATCAATGTTTGTTAATCATTTCCATCCAAACATCAACCCTTCGGCTCCCCTGTATTCACTGTTCCACTCAACCTGAAGCTTCTTGTCCAGTCTGAGAGCTCGCTTGAGTTAGCTCCGAGTGTTAAGCCGCACACAAGTGCAAAAAGCCCCACCCAAAACCAGCGGAGCATTTTAATCTACTAAGTCACTAGAAACGATGTTTGGAAGAGGTGAGGTTTAGGTCAAGGCATCCCAGGCAAGGGGTCATGACCCCACATAGAATCACTTGATTCTCCACCATACCTTTTGTTTTATTCATGTTTTACCAAGCAATATTAGAAATCTCAGACAGGTTTTACATGCTAAAATGTTGAAGCGTTACAGTGAGGCACACTGATAAGTCATGTTTAAATCAGTGTTTATCTTGTATTAGACTTTCACCCCCATAGTAAAGCAATTAAAAGACGAATTTCCCTGTTCGTCTACCTCAAAAAGTCAAAATCACATGCGATTTCTCGTACTCTAGACCAAATACCAATACTATCTGGTTTCCCCATTACATCAAGTTTGAATTTAAAAAAAAAAAAAAACACTCACGCAGCCTATAAACCTACTAGAAAGGTCAGTTTTGTATAGCAGCCTTCTTAATTTTCAGGATTAAGAAAAAAGGGGGGGAAAAAAGGTCACTGCAGATGCAGGGTCTTCTGTACAAGATGCAGCTCATGAGAATCATAAAGGCAGTGGGAAGTGTGAAGACTTTCTGCCTCTTGGAATATTTTTCCCCAGAAAATTTGGAAGCCCCAGATTTAGTTCAACCAAGACCTTCAGTCAGACTCCCACATTATGGACATACAATTGGACTCCTAGTTTATAATGGGGTCAACTAATTGCATAATTGCCCAAACATAGCTGGATTTGTCCACAAGCTTTCAACTTGATTGAAATTAAAATCTTGAATCTACTTCATTCAGGCCAGGCTTTACTCATCAACGACGAGATCTGGACTTGGTCTAATTGGGATTACTGGGTGAAATGTGACCTCAAGCGAGGTTTAAATCAGCTGCATTGCACAAGATCCGGCACCCACCGCTGTGTTAAGAAAGCAGAGAAGACCAGAACTGAAATCTGGCCTTGAGTCACACATCACAATGACACATTGCTGCTCATCATAAAATACAACCACAGCTCTCAATAATTTAGTGCTTGCAGCTTGGCTCATCCAGGTCAAGCCCACACACACCTCTCACTCTCGTCTGCAGCCTTTTCTGCCTCCTCCAGTTTCTGCAAAGCTGTGGCAAGTCTCTCCTGAGCTCGATCCAGCTCCTCTTCGACCAGCTGGATGCGCCTGTTCAGAGAAGCGACGTCTGCCTCAGCCTACGTATGAGCAAAGGGGGAGGGGGGGGAGGGACAAGAGAGAGAACATGAATGAGCATTCAACATTCATCTGCGACATGGCTCAGTGGATGCCCCAGCTTGACTGGTCAGTCACACACACAAGCAGCTTTTTATAAGCTCACACGTCCTTATTAGCACACTCTGAACGCTCATTTCAAACCTGGCTGCTTTTACAATAAAAAGAATCCAAGTCTCAAGAGGCAAAAAAAAAAGCAGCTAGACACGAAGGGAAGATGGAATCCAGATGGATGAGAATTGTTTGGTGGCTGTATGAAAACCCAAAACACGTGTGCATACCGGGGCCCCAACAAGTAGGTCAAAATACGCAAGCACAATAAGCAAAGTGTGAAATATGAAACAAGCAATGGGAAAGTGAAACGCTGCTGCCATGGCAATGCCGTGACCGTGGGAGGGAGATAAACTCGCCAACGCCATTTAATGCAAACACTATTACCATGGAGATATGAAAATGGACTGTCTGGACCAAAAAGAAAAGAAACAGCCTCCTACTTAAACACACGAGTGTTAAGGGAACACAGCTTCTTCCATAAACTCCTACACTATGCTTTACAAATGAAAGTGTGCCACTGGAGAACAAGAGCATTTTGCGTTTTGAATTTGCAAACCGGACGGTGCTGCGGTGAGCATTGCTTCCTGTCTGGTTCCGGCCGAAAGGAGGGCCCACAATCATTTGGCAAGCACGCTTCCTGTGGCAGCTGAGCGTGACTCCACAGAGAATGGAAGCCTCCTTCATCCAAGGCTGACAGTCCCAACAAAGGTCAGACACACAAGTCTGACAGTGACTTTCGAGTGACATGACTCTGCATGACTTTTTTTAAAGGAACCAAATCAACCAGTCCAACGGCTTTGTTTCACCCCTGAGGTAACCCTGGTGAACAGTGCACATCACTAACCATTCTGGTGGGGGATTCCCCCCCCCCTTTGAATCCAATCTCTTCCAACAGCCAACATCCTGTAATGTAGTATGGAGGTTTTTCCTAAAATGAGGACCAGGAAAGCATCCGTCTCCCCCTCTCGGTCTTGACATTACACAAAGTTACAGCTCCAAAATGACTTCAACTAACCTCCTGTGCAGAGTTAGGAGAGGCAAGAAACGGCAAAAAGCTTTCATTTTTAAGGTACAGCCACAAGACCATTACAGTTCTCATTCTCATCATCTCTAGCCGCTTTATCCTTCTACAGGGTCGCAGGCAAGCTGGAGCCTATCCCAGC
>JAODVO010000016.1:6776238-6787540 GCA_025400055.1 Notarius lentiginosus
GACGGGGGAAGGGTAGGGAAGAGAGAGAGAGAGAGAGAGAGAGAGAGAGAGAGAGTCATAAGTATTAAATGGTTTTGTTCACGCTTCCACCTTAAAATAGTGTGGAGCCAGGAATCCCAAGATTCAAATACATAGAGCTCAGATCCAGACATAAAATACACTTCAGTCTTAATGTTTTGGATATCAGTGTGGCGCTTCAAATCTGACCCCAATCACAAATAAAGTTATTTTGCTTTTATCATCTAAATCTGTTGTTGGAGTAACTTTCCTTACAATATGAGTCACATTATTGACTCTGTTTCCAAATTAGTAAGTCCATTGGAGGTCGAACCTGATCTAACATGACTACCTCCACCCCCCAACACCCACTTCTGTCTGAGGGGGGAGGAATGAATATGAAGTGGATGTGAGAGTGGCTTCACACACACACACACACACACACACACACAAAATATACCTGAGACACAGAAAGCTTCCTCTCACGGTCTTTCTCTGGATAGATTTTTGGAACTTTTGATGTTGATTTTGGGGAAGAATTCTATGATGCTTCATCACTTGGATTATTATTATTATTTTTTTTTAATCTGGATTACTTTATTTCATAAACTTCATCTTAATGTTGTTTTAAAGTTGCAAGAAATTCCTGGAAAGTTGATGCAGTGGGTAAGTTTCTGATATCTCATGTGCATCAGATCTAACTGGTATTTCTATTTATTTTTTTTACTTTAGTAAAATTGGGAGGTAAAAATGCCCTGACAGCAAACAAATGTCTTATGAAATGATGGCCATGTGTGTGTTTCTCCATATAATGCTCTCTCTCTCTCTCTCTCTCCAATCCCTTTCTTAGTTTATTATTTCTCTTTTCTTTTCCTTTATTCCAAACTGAATCCTGCTCTGAGAACACGAGATTTTGTAAGCAAATTCTTATAATAATAACACCATTAAAAACAAAACCAATTATTTTGTGCTAATTAAGAAAACCATCAATTAATTTTATGTGAATGCATGAAACAGGTGAAATCATAAGAAGATAGATGAATCAAGAGACAAATTTGCATGTGAAAATAAAAGCACATGCCCTGCCTGTGAAAAAGGTATTACATCTTAAAATAATGACATGGAGAAAGAGTCACATGTGAAGTTAAATGAAGTGTGATAAGAATCACATGGAAATAAATGGATTATGTGAAATTAAATGCATCATGTGAAAAGAATCACATGTCATATTGAATTAATCATGTGAAAATAATCACATGTGACATTAAATGGATCATGAAAATAATCACGTCACAATGAATGAATCGTGGGGAAAGAATCACATGTAACATGAAATTAATCACGTGAAAAGTATCACATGTGATTATTTTGAAAATAATCATTGAAAGAATCACACATGAGAATAAATAAATCATAAAAAATCACGTGGCATTAAAGGAATCACTTGAAAATAATTGCATGTGACATTAAATTAATTATGTGAAAAGAATCACATGACATGAAATGAATCATGTGAAAAGAATCACATGTGACAATAAACAAATCATGAAAATAATCACATGTGACAGTAAATGAATCATGTGAAAAGAATCACGTGACATTAAATTATCGTGAAAAGAATCACATGTGACAATAAATAAAGCATGTGAAAAGAATCACATGTTGCATTAAATGAATCATGAAAAATCACATGTGGCAATAAAGGAATCACTTGAAAATAATTGCATGTGATATTAAATGAAATGTGTAAAAAGAATCGCATGTGACAAACAAATCGTGTGAAAAGAATCATGTGAGAAAAATGAATCACAAGAAAAGAATCACGTGACATGAAATGAATCATGTGAAAAGAATAACATGTGACATTAAACAAATCATGTGAAAAGGATCACGTGATATTAAATGAATCATGAAAATAATCACGTGACAATAAATTAATCACGTGAAAAGAATCATGTGACATTTAATTAATCATGTGAAAAGAATCACATGTGGCATTAAATGAATCATGAAAGAATCACATGAGAAGAAATAAATCATAAAAATAATCACATGCGGCAATAAATGAATCACTTGAAAGAATTGCATGTGACATTAAATGAAATGTGTAAAAAGAATCACATGTGACAAACAAATCGTGTGAAAAGAATCACGTGAGAAAAATGAATCACAAGAAAAGAATCATGTGACATTAAGTGAATCATGAAAAGAATCACATGTGACAATAAATGAATCATGGGAAAAGAATAACGTGACATTAAATGAATCATATGAAAAGAATCACGTGTGACATTAAATGAATAATGAAAAGAATCACAGGTGATAACAGCACATGCCCTACATGTGGAGAAAACCTAATCATTCATATGTAAAGTTTCCAGAAAAAATATGTATGCTTTTCTGTAAAAGTCAACAAAGATGGTTAAAGAAGACATAAGCTCTTTCTTTCTGCTCGCATGATTCAGACACTTATCTATTTTTACACATGAGGGCCGCCAGCAGATTGTTGAACCCACAGCAGCAGCTTGCCGTGTTTTGAGAGCCACACTGCACTGCACTGGGTTTTACTGCAGTGGGCTCACACTGTTTCTCCTCCTCCAGCTCTGCACTGATGGATGTGCGAAGCTGGAGGAGGATTTGAACAGGACTCCATGTGACTGCATGCAAGAGCGTGAGTCCGTGTCCATGATGTGCGCTTTCCGCGGAAGCTCGCGCTCCCTGCGCGCCGGATTCCTGGCGCTCGTGCTGTTTTTGCTTGAGGCTCGGTGCAGGAGCAGTGCGTGTCCTGTGCCATGCGTGTGCCACGTTCCCACCGAGGTGCACTGCACGTTTAAGTCCCTGAGTGTGATTCCAAGTGGGGTTCAGCCAGCTGTGAAAAGAATTAACCTGGGGTAAGGACACACACACACACACACACACACACACAATTGCTGAATCAAACCCAAACCTTAACCGCAGTAACAAAAAGGAAACTTTGTTTGTTTGTTTGTTTGTTTGTTGGGGGGGTGTTCCTTGTGGGGAACAGGACAATGTCTCCACAAAGAGAGGTATATGTGACAGTTTTGAGATTTTATCCCTGGCTAGACACACACACACACACACACACACACACACACACACACACACACACACACACACACACAATTACTAAATCTAACCCAAACCTTAAGCTCAGCAATCAAATGGAAATTTGTTTGTTTGTCAAAAAGGTTTTCCTTGTGGGGAACAGGCAAATGTCCCCACATGGAAAGGAATATGTGACAGTTTTGATACTTTATCCCTAATAAGATACACACCCAAACCTTAACCTCAGTAACGAAAAGGAAATCTACTTACTTACTTACTTACTTACTTACTTATTTGTTTATTGGGAGGGTGTCCTTGTGGGGAACAGGAAAATGTCCCCACATGGACAGGAATATGTAACAGTTTTGAGATTTTATCCCTGGCAAGACACACACACACACACACACACAATTACTAAATTAAATTTAACCCAAACCTTAACCTCAGTCACTAAATGTGTTTGTTTATTTGTTTGTTTGTCAAAAAGATTTTCCTTGTGGGGAACAGGAAAACGTCCCCACATGGAAAGGAATATGTGACAGTTTTGAGATTTTATCCCTAACAAGACACACACACACACACACACACACACACATTGTGTAATCCAGCTTTCAACTTCCATCAAAGTAACAGTCTGGGCTTACATCCAGTTTTTTTTTTTTTTGAAAGTGAGATTGAAGCAGGAATAATTTCCAGGCTATAACCATGCTTTACATCCACGCTGTTTGTCTTTTTAGATATAACAGTCTAACAATCCTAAAAGAACATGACCTGTCAGATCTGGAAAGCTTGGAGTTGTTGATGGTGCACAGTAACGCCATCCAAACCATTGAGGACAGGGCATTCAACGATCTGAAGTCTCTGCAGGTAAAAGACCATTCTTAAACCCTTATAGCTTGGATGTTTTGCAATGCTAAAGCTTGAGACTTGTACATATGTGGTTCAGCTGTTTGGTCCATGACACATTGCGAAGGCAAGCAGAAATAAATCTCGGCTCTGGAACAAAACACTTGGACCTCAGGCTATTTGTTTCCAGAACAAACCAAGAGAGTTGAATGATGATCAGATGCTAAAATAAAACAAACGATAGATAAAAGGATGACAGAAATATTGTCAATAGAACACAATGCTTGAATTGTCTGGAGGGCTTCAATTTAAAATAAAGATTGTGAAATTGATTCCTTTTACAAGAATACGCTGTTAAATTGAACGGTTGTTATGTAGTACTACTGTACAAATATCAGTGCCCAGTCCAGCTTTTATGCTTATTAAAGTTTGAACTCGTGCCGATTCCCAAGACAAGAAGAAAGATTTCCAAATACTGATTGTAGCCAACGAGTGTTAGGGAAAGCAGTAGGATGCAAGTGCTGAATACATTCGTCGGGCTTGTTTTTCCCAGGAATCTGTATTATAGCAAGCAACAGAAGTCAAAATACAGGGAGAAAGGGCAATGAGGGCCCATAATCACAGACGAAAACACAGGTAAAAACAAGACTTGGTCAAAACCACGAACATAATCTTTAAAAAATGTCCAAGGAATTTTACTGAGCAAGAAGATGCCAGAAGAATGACTGTGAATCATGGTCCAGCTTTGAATTTCACATTTGTAATTTTTCATCTAAGTCCGCTGAAGTAAATTTCAAATAATCTCCAACCACAAAGCCATACTGATGCCACACCAGCACAAATAAACTGCAGCTTACTAATGCAAGAAACATGTGCAAGACCTTAAAAACAAATCTGAACCCTAGAGGATAGAATGAACCAATACCTTAAATGGGAGCCAGTATCCCAAGGTTTGTGGTTATTTGATTGACAAGAATAAGATCAAGTAAAATTTAAAAAAGGATCAAATTAAATGCTTATATACACTCACCGGCCACTTTAATAGGAACTTGTTCTTGATTCTTGGCTGCAGGAGTGGAACCCAATGTGGTCTTCTGTTTGCTGTTGCATGCTGAGATGCTTTTCTGTTCACCACAGTTGTAAAGAGTGATGATTATGAATTGCTATATGAGTCTTTCCTGTCAGCTCAAACCAATCTGACCATTTTTCAATATCCTCTCTTATCAACAAGGCGTTTGTCTCCACCCACAGAACTGTCGCCCACTCACTCGATGTTTTTTGTTTTATGCATCATTCTATCTATGTAAGCTCTAGAGACTGTTGTGTGTGAAAACCCCAGGAGATCAGCAGTTTCTGAAATACTCAAACCAGTCCATCTGGCTCAAACCAACACCCATACCACAGTGACAGTCGCGGAGATCAGACTGATGTTTGATTATGAACTGAGGCTCTTGACCTTGAGATTTTGTCTTTTCTCAGCAGTAATGATGCAGTGATATAAAACGGTGTCGATATTTCTACATCAGAACAATCTCAGTAATATGTTTTCACAACGCATTTTGTGGAACATGCGGTTTGTCGGTAAACAAATGTTTCAAATAAATATATTCAAGAAGAATCAATAAAGTAATCATTTTCAAAAGATTTTATTTCACCTTTTTGCGATTTTTTTTTTTTTTTAATATTCTTTTCTATGTTTATTTTATGTCTGAATAATTATAACATTTCCAAACATTCATTTAAAGAAACAAGTCATTAAGTAATGCCAGGTTTAACGTGTTTGGGGATTTTTTTTTTTAATCTTTTTCTCTGGAATTACAAGAAAGGTGGAACTGGATGTTGTTTATATGGATAAAACAACAACAACAAAAAGCGCAAGCAGCTAAAAAAGAAAACCCAAATATAAAATCACAGCTGATCAGTCGAGGTGCACGTTAGGGAGTTGACGAATAAATAGTTACACACTCAGGAGAAAAAAATGTAGGATATGAAAATTTTTCATTAAATTAGGATTTTCATAAAAGGGCTGTCTCACAATCAGGGGAAACTTTTCAGTCTAAAAAAAAAAAAAATCAAACCTCAGATTTTTGTCTTTCTTTGCAGCCAAAAACTCCCTTTTGAGATGGAAATGAACTGTGCGGAGTTTCAGAGCTGCAGGTCCGATGCTGGGCGTGGCGCCGGACTTGTGGTGAGAACAGGTGTTTAGTGCGTTTTCTAAAACTGATCACTGTCCTTATAGTCCACAAGAGTGAGAGATACAAAGTGAAAAACTGTAGAAATGGACGTGACGTAGGTTAAGGACAAATTTAAGTCCTGTGCAGAGATGTGTGTACACGGTGGTGACTGTAATAATAACGGAAGTGTGGACGATCCCGGCGGTTTTCCAGAGAGGAGGCTATTTTTTTTTTAATATCAGAGTCCCGTTTCAACCACATGTGAAGCTCCGCTGCAAATCAAAAGTGTCTCACGTCTGTTTCAAGTCGTGTTTTTACTGTGGAACAACAGAATACGGTTTTCTGCTTGAAAAGGAGAAGTATTTTCTGAAATCATTTCCAGCCTCATCACATGGTGAGTGATTTCCGGAGAGAACATTTCTGATGGATGAAGGATCCTGTCTGTCACAGGGACTTAGTTTACAAAAAAAAAAATGTAATTTCCACTTAAATATCTTTCTATTGTGAATGAAAGTAGTGAATACGTCCCACAGTAAAACCGAGTTAGTGCTAAAAACCCCACAGCTCTGAATTTAACCACTAAAATCTAAGTGTAATAATTAAAGTAGAATTAAATGAAGGGGTAGAACTGAGCCTGATTTTGACTCTTAAACATACTATTTATAAGACCTGATGAGAGACGTTAGTGCTGTAGGCGGGGCTGTAGGCGGGGCTGTAGGTGCGGCTGTAGGTGCGTGTCTGTACAATAAGGTAGAAGAAACTCCAGTGTGTATATAAATCCACACACACTGGACCTAGTTACAGGAGTTCATTAGTGTTATTCAAAAACGCAGCCATGATTGTGAAACATCCCATCCATCATGTGTTAATGCTTCTGCGAATGGTTTACGAATAAATCAGTTTCATATCCAGTGAGATCTGAAGCCCTGATGTTTGCAACACATCAAAATCTTTATTATTTCACATTTCTCATTCCTGGTAGATCACTTGAAACGATTATTGATAATAAAACCAAGTTCTAGTTACTTCTACTGATCTTCAATTTGATCTCTATTATTAAGTGGGCGGCACGGTGGTGTAGTGGTTAGCACGGTCGCCTCACAGCAAGAAGGTTCCGGGTTCGAACCCAACGGCCGGCGAGGGCCTTTCTGTGCGGAGTTTGCATGTTCTCCCCGTGTCTGCGTGGGTTTCCTCCTGGTGCTCCGGTTTCCCCCACAGTTCAAAGACATGCAGGTTAGGTTAACTGGTAACTCTAAATTCACCGTAGGTATGAATGTGAGTGTGAATGGTTGTCTGTGTCTATGTGTCAGCCCTGTGATGACCTAATGGCTTGTCCAGGATGTACCCCGCCTTTCACCCGTAGTCAGCTGGGATAGGCTCCAGTTTGCCTGCGACCCTGTCAAACAGGATAAAGTGGCTAGAGATAATGAAATAAGAATGACATTAAGCACGGTTTGTAGATTGCTCATTTTAGTGGAGCTAAGTCTGGTGCATGGTGGTAAGGTGCTAGCATTCTTAGCCGAGCAAGTCCCTTTGCTACATTCACATTTACAGCATAATGATCTTTTATTGGGCTAATAAACAATATGGACAAATTTCTAATTCGTGAAAAAAGAGCTGGTCCCACTGATGCACCAGTTCCCAAAAAACCAAAACTCTGCAAATATGATGAAAGTTATTTACAATACGTTTTTTTCTGTTACTGGCACACTGGAACCACATCCGCAATGTGTCATTTGTGTGGAGGTGCTTTCCAGTGACAGCATGAAACCGTGCAAATTTAAGAGGCATTTGGACACCAAGCACCTTGACATGAAAAACAAACTGGTGGATTATTTCATAGGAAAGCATGATGCCCTTCATCTACAAAAGTCCACCATAGCCAAACATACCACCATGTCTAACCAGTGTCTCCAAGCTTCGTACGTGGTCTCCCAAAGAATAGCTAAACTTGGGAAGCCGAGACACTGATTTTGCCTGCAGCACAGGTTATTTGCAGAATAATGCTGGGGAAAAGCACCGCCACTAAACTTAGTGACATTCCACTATCCAATGACACTAGCTTGCAGGATCTCTGATTTTGCCAGTGATGTTAAGGAGCAATTGCTACAACTAGTTAGACAGAGTCCTTACTATGCATTGCAGTTAGATGAGTTGACTGATATTGCTGGGCAGGCACAGGTGCTTACCTACGTAAGGTTTGTGAAAGACCAGGGGATTGAAGATGATGTTATGTTTAGGCTTCCTCTTCAAACCCGTACAACCGGGGAAGCAATCTTTCATCTTATTGACTCGTTTGTCAAAAGTGCAGACTTAGTCTGGGAGAAGTGTGTTGGTATTTGTACTGATGGGGCACGATCAATGACAGGACGTGAGAGTGGCCTAGTGACATGCCTTCAACAGGTAGCTCTGTTAGCAAGGTGGACTCATTGCATGATCCATCGTAAGGCACTTGCAACTAAAAAAATGCTGATGCTCTTCCAGTCTGTGCTTCAACAGGCAGTTCAGATGATAAAATACATGGTCACGTCCATTGAACTCATGGTTTTTGGGATCCTTTGTCAGGAAATGGGTCCTTGGCATGAACAGCTGCTCTTGCACACAGAGGTCCACTGGCTTTCCAGAGGGAGAGTGTTGCAGCACTTGTATGAGCTGTGAGAAGAGGTGAAGTTGTTTTTTACCAAAAGCAATTCAGAACTGACCAAGCACCTCCATGATTCCCTGTGGCTAGCTTCCTTTTCGTATCTGGTCTACATATTTGACAGACTGAATAGTTTGAATCTGTCTTTGAAAGGCCGAGATTCCAATGTGTTGGTCCTTGCTGACAGAGTGGATGCTTTCATCCAAAACCTTGTCCTCTGGCATGGCGCATAATTGTCAGACATGTTTCCCAGCCTCTCAGACTTCATCATTGAGGCAGTTATCACCTCCACCAAGGAGGTTATGTTTTCGGTAGCATTGGTTTGTTTGTTGGTTTGTCCATTAGCAACATTAATGAACATTAATTAATTAAAAGTAATGAACAGATTGCTCTGAAATTTTTTCCAGTGATGTGACTGGGCACCAGTAACAATCCATTAAATTTTGGTGGTAATCCGGATCACCTTCTGGATCCTGGATTTTTTTAAAGGAGCGCTCTCCGAGTGCTTTTTTCTCCTCTGCTATCTGCGCTTCCGCCTCTAGCCATTAGAGGGCGTGTCATCCAGGATCTCGGATTTTTTTAAAGTATTCTTGGCGGAGGTCTGCGCTCTCCGAGTGCTTTTCGAGTTTGATATTATGTTTAGTTTTTGAGTTTTGAAAATCTCTCATGTTGTCTTCAAACCCACCAGAAGGTCTGTACCAGCTTTCTAGACGAGTAAATACTTTTCCATGGAAGGTCAGTGATTTTGATTTGAGACACAGATCATGACAGCAATCACACTGGCAGCAGAAAGTTTTAACAGGGATCGTCAGTACGTTTGATATCACTGTACATGTGATTGTGAAACATTTTATAGTTCGATAGGACGGACCGGGACGGTTTGAGGATCATTAGCTCATCTGGCCGTAAGGTCGATGAGCTGTTGCCATGGTGTGGCGTCCGTCCGTCGTCCACAATTCAGTTAAATCGTATCTCTTCTGTCAGTTCTCCACGGATTTCCATTCAGATTGTTTTGTGTGAAAGAACTCATCACTCCGCACAAAACTTGGTTGTTGTTTTGTCAGTTTTTTTGCTAACGAGTTACTAATTTGGCCAAATTAACGAATTTTCCAGGCCTCTCACTAAAATTGTATCTCCTCTCTGATTTCTCATCCGATTTCAGTTCTGATCGATGTTTTGAGTAGATCTTCCCTCGAGGAACAAAACTTGGTCATTTGCTTGTTGAGTTTCTTGTTGTAAAGAATTTGTTTTCAACTTTGTTTATTTTCAGTTAAATCGTATCTCCTCTGTGAAAAACAACGTCTTGGACATTTCTACACTGTCAGAAATAGGGATAGAGTAGGAGTCCACTTCTGTCCCCCAAGGGACAGTCTACACTAACATACCCCAAAGGGCTCATTCTTGAACTTCAAGGTAACTGTGAGTACCTTTTTAGGGCCAAAAAGTTATACATCTGTTCCCAAACAGTCTGTAAAGGGTACAAATAAGTACTTTAGAGGGTCCTGATCCAGTGATGAGCTGTTGTACCGCTAAAGGTACAGTAATGTACTTTATTTTCTGAGAGTGTATTCAAGACAAACCTGGCAACCTCAGAGCCATGAGCTACACACAGCTAATTTCTTATAGTCTGAATGAAGCATGCGGAAAATCGACTTAATTAGCTGCGTAACCCAACTCTGAATACAAGGAACTTTCACAGTGTAAATACTGATGTAACTTTTGCACCCTGAACGCAGCCCAATGTGAATGTTTTTCATCTTTTTTCCCAGCAACATTGTCCAAAAAGTTGCCCTGTGTATCATCACCTTACGTGTCCAGAGCCGTCTTCCAAGTGCGACTTTCGGCTACTGGAGTGTGTGAACAATGCCAAAGTCACACGTCAGATCTAAACCTAGCCAAGCTGGAGGAAATAAATCATGAACATAATTGATAGCAAAGTCACAAACTGACCCTTATTATGCAGATTTAAGTTATTTAATGATCATCAAATTTTTTTAGCATAAACACCTGATTGCTGTGAAACAGCAGAAGGTGCTCTGCGTACCTGCATGCTCAGCCGAATAAAACAAAGAAATAATGAAAAAGTAACCAGCAGTGTGAATATAAATCTGGGAAACAGGCCTGCTGTTCCTCAGGGTGAGCCTGCATTCCTGGGTGAGGGCACTTTGCTGACGTGAACCGTATTGGCTTGTTTGTATCTGTTGGCCGCTTCGTACCTTTTGTGCCTGTCGAAAACAATAAGCATATACAAGCTTGCTTTATTCCCTGGCCTGTTTGCACTAGAGTAAATGGAAATGATCCAGGTAGGTGCGCCCGTGTGTGTGTGTGGGATGGAAGAGGTGGGGGTCAGTCTTCGCTCTGTTTGCAGTGTGCTCATTAATTTTCCAGGCAGCACTGTTTTTTTGTCATAGGTATCAAAAAAATAAAAAAGGGAAAAAGAACGAGGGGGAATAAGAAAGGACACTGCAGTAAAGTGGATGCGGTGTGAAGTGCGGCAGAGAGAAAGAAAGAGAAGGAGGGAGAGGGAGGGAGAGAGAGGGAGAGGGAGAGAGAGAGAGAGAGGGAGAGAGAATCAGAC
>JAODVO010000016.1:6787640-6797680 GCA_025400055.1 Notarius lentiginosus
AGTTTTTATTTATCAAATTTGCAAAAAAATAAAAATGCTCTGTTTCTCAAAATCCATTGAATGTGGATAGAATAAAACAGTTATTCCATTCAATCTCGTCATACATGGCCTATAGCCAACTCGGTGCTATGTGCCTCGTCGGCTATCAGCTCATGTATGACTTGATTTCATGGAATAACTGTTAAATATCTTTACATCAATTCAAGCATTTGTCATATGCCTCTTGTAACACTATACTGTACAGTTCAACTGCTTAATAAGAGTTTCCTGATGATTTTGCCTCCTTAGGTATTAAAAATGAGTTACAATAGACTCAAAGAGCTACGCAAAGAGACATTTCAAGGCCTGGACAATTTGTTGCGTCTCTATATGGACCATAACACCATCGAATTCATCCATCCAGAAGCTTTCTATGGTCTGACGTCACTACAGTTAATCAATCTTGAAGGCAATATGCTCCAGCAACTTCATCCAGACACTTTTATAACTCTGAGATACAACCAGATATTCAAATTTGCATCTATCAAGACGATATACCTATCAGAAAATGCACTGACCAGTCTACCTGCGACACTGTTCATTGGTTGCTACAAGCTAGAGAATCTCTTTCTTAGTGGAAACCCTTGGTCATGTGATTGTAAAATGGACTGGCTTGCAGCATGGATCAAAAGAAATCCAGGTAAGGATGACAGAGCCCTTTCCATCCAGTCACTGCTGTATTTATAAAGCTGATTGATTGCACACGAAGTATTGACTTCTGCATGTGATCTTTGAGAGGCTCAGACAACAGCCGCCTTTTAAAAAGACAAGTGAAGACATTACAGGAACATGCTCTGCACCAAACCCTTTTTTCATGCTTTGTAGACAAATGTTTGACAAAATAAATTTCCATTCCTTATGTGGTTTCATCTGGGTGGCTTTGTTCTTGGGGTGTGTTAAAATAGGGCTTCCGTACACACAAACTGTTTAAGGTTGAAATTCTTTTACAAAGACGAAAGCAAATTTCGGTAGAAATTGTTACAATTACCTGTTGTTCTCATCTTGTTGCTTCTGCCTAAAACATCAATTTTGTATTTACAGGTGTCCTGAAATGCAAAAGAGACAGGAAGTTTTCTGGAGAACAGATGTGCCCCATCTGTGAATCTCCACTTACCTCCAGAGGCAGCAATATTATTTATCTGTCAAGTCAAGCTTACACATGTTCTAAACCATGGATTCATTCCCATCTGAAACAGAGAAATATCACACTGGAGGAGAACAGTAATGCCCCAGTTCTTCCCAAAGACTTTATTGCTCCAATTGGGGTAATGGAAATGAAATTCACAGGGCAATATAATAGTGATGCCAGTGTTGCCTGTGTTGTACAAAGGCCAGGGGGTTTGGGCAACTTGAATGTCACCCAAGGAGTAATAGATGATAATGTGACAACACTCAGTGCAACTGTGGCTACGTCACTTATTTGTAATATTGATTCTGATCACATCCATCAACTATGGGGAATTTTGGCCTCCTACACTGATTCTCCAATGAGACTTGAGAGGGAGTTACTTCTTACCAAGTCACCAGAAATGATCTACAAATACAAGCAAGCAAGACCATCTGATATTGAAGTCTTCACAGAGACTGAAGTAGAAATTAAGGCAAATCCTGCATGGTTAATGCAAGGTACCATTAACTTACAGTTGGACCTTACTACCACCACACATTCAACACTCCATATTAAATATTTGTCCAATATTGAAATGAATATTGAAAGCAATAAAGTGAGAAGAGACCGATTCAGCTGGACTATGATCAAAAAGGACAACCAGACTAAAACTGAGTTTTCAGTCCTTTCTGGTGGGGTGGTTGAACTGAACTGTGAGACCTATGGTGATCCCAAACCCTCCATAGAGTGGATATTACCAGATGGACTCAAGGTGCGTGCTCCTTATAGCAGCGAGGACCAGAGGATAGTAATATTAAACAGTGGGAAGTTTACTTTAAGAGCAGCAGATAGTTCTGATGCTGGTATTTACCACTGCATTGCCACTAATTATCTAGATGCAGATGTACTTTCTTTTAGGGTTACCATATTGTCCCCAGATGTTGAGGAGAAGGATGTCAATGGGGTTCAGCTTTCACGAACACTGGGTGGGAGCATAGTTCTTGACTGTGAAACAAATGGTACCCCACAACCTTCAGTACAATGGATACTACCAGACCACACTGTTATGGACCGTTCTTTTGGAAACAAGAAACTCTACCCAAATGGTACTTTGGCAATACATCCACTGACTGAGAGAGACAGGGGATTTTACCGGTGCTTAGCTGCTAACTCTCTTGGGGTGGATTTATTAGCCTCCCTAGTAATTGTTTCTAATGATGGGTCAAAAATTGTGACACTGGCCAACAGAGATGGGTCTGCTGATGATGTACAGCTGGGCACAGAAGATAGCCACATGCTTTACAGGGAAAGTCTTTCTAGTAGAGTTAGTCAGGAATCAAGGATAATTACTTCAGATAGACCATACCCTAGGCTCAGGCCTTTACATCGCAATGGAGTACCAACAAAAAGAAGGGGAGGTAGCAGACATATCGGGCGGTTTGGAAGGGTGTTTAACAAAGCATCCAGGAGAGTAGACCCAGAGAGATTAGCAGATTATATCAAGAGATCTCAAAACAAGAAATCGGGGAAAGATAAAGATGGCAGTATAAACCCATCAGATAAATCACAAGTTAATGTAGGACTTTCTGTTGATGATGAGATAGGTTCAGGGAATATAGTGTTTGAAGGTGATGTTTTCATGCCAGGTCAAGCAATATCAAGCTCAGAAAATCCAGAAAATACTATTATGACCACATATCACCGACTAGAGAATGATCAGAATAATCCTGCTGAAATCACAGAGGTACTAAAAGATGATATAAACAATGTTATAACAGCAACAGAAAACATGAGAACAATCACAACAGGTTCTTACTCTTACACAGATGCCAGCCCAATGGTGCCAAGTGTTACTCTTAGTGATTATGACTTTCAAAAAGATGAGACAACACCTTTTACAACAACCCAAGGTTTTAAAGTTGGTCCTAATAGTAGCAAATCCTACAGTTCAGAAAGAAGCACAAAAACACCACTGCAACCATTTACTGTAAAATTTACAGTTACTGAGACCACGGATGAAATGGGACTTCAAATTTCAGGAGATATGCCAAATACTTCAACTGAGGCACTGCCACATCTGAACTCTCACAGCCCTAATGTGACACCGATGCTGGACCAATCAACACAAAGGGTTAACCCAGTGGTACACACTTCTACAGACCCTGAGAGCCAAACCACTTTTACAGCAGTCACTACAACAGAAAGAGAACAAGATGTGATTATGTTTCATACCACTCAAAGAATCAAGTCTCCTAGTCTGCCCCCTGGATCGACCATCATCTCCCACCAGCAAATACACATCATTCCTCCCAATAAAAAGCGACCAGGAAGGAGACGTAATTTTTTCAATAGGCGTAGAATTATCCGGCCGAACAAGATTACAGATATACAGTCCTTGCTAGATAAACTCAAAAGGCCATCTGTAGCATATGAGAGCAATGCCACTGTTCCATACACAGTGGAACTGACCACAGATTGTGATAATGACAAAAAAAGAATGTTTACTGTAAAATGCAAAACAGAAGAATATTCAACTAGCAGATCTCAAACGCCAACCTCTTCTTTAGGAAAAGTGGAAAAACTCATCACAACAACTCTGAGCACCCCATTTATTACTTCATCAGTGATACCCCTTATATTTAAGTCCACTACATTTAAAAGTGAGGGTCAATTGAAGTCTGATAGTTCCAATGAATATATGCACTCTACAAATATCCCTGAGCAAAAACCTACACAAGATCCAATGAAAGAAGTGTCAAGCACTGTTACAACTACAACAACAAAGGCTTCTAAAATTGTACAGGGAAAGATGCCATGGCGCAGATTTTTCGGAAGCAAAGAGGGTCAGCGGGAAATTCTTAAGAGAATTAGAAAACCACCTAAACCATCCATAACAGTAAAGAGCACAACAGTCAGAACCATGACCACAAACAAACCATCAAGGGTCTTAACTACCCTACCTACAGCTGAGTCAATGGCTGCACCAATGACTGCCATGCCTCCTGTGACACAAAGAAATTATGGCAATGCAGGGATATCTTCTGATAACTTATCAGGTTCATTAAAATTCACAAAATCACAGAATTCTTATGAAGACATCACTTTATTTACAACTGCCAGTCCATCCAACAAATACCACAAAACAACAGTAATGAACACACCAGTAACTACACTGATGTATGGATCCAGGGTCTCCACAGCTACAACATCCCACATTAAACCAATTCCTCCATCCCTAACAACTACTAAAACAACATTTAATGAAGATATAGTTGAGTTCTCAGGCTCTGACTCTGGAGGGTCTGGGGGATTTGCTGGTAGATCTTGGGGAATTCGAAAGCCAGGTTTCCACAGACGACGTTTAAGAGGAAGAAGGCCAGTTAAAAAATATACCACACAAGCTCCAACTACCAAGTCTGCTACATTTGAAACCACGTCTTTAACACCAGAGACAACTTCAAGAGTAGCCAAGCCCTTGTATATACCTACTATAGAGGTTGCAAGATCTATACACACATCTGACAGAAAAGACTTTAACAGTGAAGAGTGGAGAAATAGAGCCAAACCTACCAACGTGCCGAAAACTCATTCTGTAGCAAGTGAACCTTCACCAACACAGAGCTTTTCTTATACAACTAGTACAGCAACACGATACATCACACCACAGTCAGAAAACAAGAAAACCAAAGCAAGAATGAACACAAATAAAATAATTCCCCCACAAAGAGGTGGAAGGTATCAAAATCAGAGGCCTGTGATTCAAAGAATAAGGCCAAAGTTAACTAATAGTAGCAGGGACCATCACAAACAACTAATAACAATAACTTCTTCCCCTGACAATAAAAGGGATGGATTTAGTACTGAGAGGACACAATCCTTTGACAGAGTGACTTCATTTCCGTCCAGCAGTGATATCTCTAATGAAATTCCAAATACTTATGATCACACCACAGTGTATAACACTATATCGTCAACTACCAATGGATTGAAATCATCAACAAAGGATGTAACATCGAAGCCAAGAATCATTGGTGGACATGCGGCTAGTTTTACAGTTGAGTCAAGCTCTGATGCTTTCCTTCCTTGTGAGGCTACAGGTAACCCTGAACCTGCCATCAGCTGGAAACGATTCTCCCCAAGCACAGGTACCAATATTGTGAATGTTTGCCATTGAGGTTTTAAAATGAAGGGGGGGGGGTTATGTTCGGTACTGTGTGTTTCCTTCCTGTTATGTATTCATTTTATTGCTTTTGTTTTATGTTCCTCTGTTTTCATTTTAGGGACTACAATGATGATTAAAGGAAAAGTGGGTAAATTTGAGGTGTTCAGGAATGGAACATTGTTGATCCAGAATGCAAATGTCAAAGACCAAGGGCAATACTTTTGTCTGGCTGAGAATGTTTATGGGTCAGACAAACTCAATGTCATGCTGTCAGTGGTGACTTATCCTTCCCGGATATTGGAAGCAAAGGTTCGAGAGATCAAAGCCCATTCTGGTGAAACAGTTGAGTTGAAATGCAAGACAGAAGGAAGACCAGTGCCAGTGGTGTCATGGATTCTATCAAACCGCACTCAAGTCAGGGGTCAAAACAATGGTCGTGGCAGAGTAACTGTTACACCAGAAGGTACTCTGGTTATCCAACAGGTATCAGTATATGAGCGAGGACAGTATAAGTGCATTGCAAGTAACCCATCTGGTGTAGATACAGTGACTGTGCGTCTTCAGGTGGTGGCAGCTCCCCCTGACATTATGGAAGAGAAACGACAGCTGGTAAGGGCTAATGTTGGGCAGAGTGTTTGGATGCGCTGTACAGCACAAGGAGACCCTCAACCCACTACTCACTGGGTTTTGATGAATGGAACAGTTGTAATACCCCTTCACACTAGCTCCAGAGTGTACTCATTTCCTAATGGTACCCTTCACTTGAAAAACCTGGATGTTTCTGACAGTGGAAAATATGAATGCATTGCTACAAGTTCCACAGGATCTGAGCGGCGAGTGGTCACGCTATCTGTGGAAAAAACAGAAACTGCCCCCAAAATAATTGAAACATCAGGCTGGAGGACTGAGCTGGCATATGGCAGCCAACTTCGTTTGAACTGCTCTGCAACCGGAATTCCCCAACCCCAAATTATTTGGAGACTTCCATCCAAAGCCCTTGTGGGTCAGTGGCACAGGTATTGAAGAAAATCATGGCATGCACAATCATACATTTAGATAAATGACACTTTTATCAAATATCTTAATTCAGAAGGTGAAAGACTTTGAACATTTTAGTTGTAGCCCTTTCTTATTGCTGTTTACATCTTCTATAATACCTAAATATGCCGTGCTCTCCCCTGTCCCTCGATAGCATTATGAGTAGTTACTCAGGTGTCAGAAGTACAGCTCACCTCTGGTTTAAAGATTTTAATGACAATCCATGATTGATGCATTTTACTTAAAATATGCATGTTCCCTTCACATTAATGCTTTACAACAAGCGACAACTTGCAGGGAACTGTACTTAATTAAAGATGCAACTAGTCTTGTCTCCAAATATTTTTTTTCATTAGCTGTGGTATATCGTTGGAGGAGACCTCCTTAAGTCCATGATGACAGATTAGCTGATGTGAATTTATCAATATAAGATGTACAAATATAAAAGCAGTTGGTTCAGATTATTAAATCCAATCTTGTATAACCATCACTTATCAGCATTACCCTCCTTCTGACAGTGTTTTTCTTTGTATATTTATTACAATTTGTAATGTTTACATACTGACAAACAAACTTTTTAATACATTGACTGCAATTTCTCTTTAACAACCAAGATTATAAAGCAGCTTTCTTATTTTCTTACAAAAATCTCACTTTCCTTATTACAGAATGGGCAGTCGTATCCAGGTGCTGGAGAATGGCACACTTGTCATTGACTTAGTTAGTGACAAGGATGCTGGAGATTACCTTTGTGTTGCACGCAGCAATGCTGGAGATGACCTACAACGAATGAAAGTTTCTGTCTCCATGAAGCCAGCTAAGATTGAACCCAAGTCTGTTGGGAAGAAACAGGTACCATATGGCAAGGAACTAAAGGTAGACTGCAAGGCTTCTGGTGCCCCTGTACCAGAGATTTCATGGGGCTTGCCAGATGGTACATTGGTCAACAATGCTCTTCAAGCTGATGGCAGAATGAGAAGTCGATCCAAACGTTATATATTGTTTGATAACGGAACGCTGTACCTGAATGAAGTGGGGATGGATGAAGAAGGTGACTATACCTGTTATGCAGAGAACAGCCTAGGCAAGGATGAAATGCACGTTCACATCACTGTTGTGAGTGCAGCACCTCGGATACGCCCCTCAGCTCTCACTCATGCTAAAGTCAAGCCAGGAGGGAATATCCGCTTTGACTGTGAAGCCATAGGGGAACCCAAACCAAAGATTCTGTGGATGCTACCATCCAGTGACATGATTGCTGCCTCAAATGAACGATACTTGATACATGTCAATGGCTCTCTTGATATCCGCAATGTAAAATTAGCTGATGCTGGAGAATATGTTTGTATAGCTCGCAATGCTGCAGGTGATGAGACCAAAGTGTACAAGTTGAAAATGGATGAAAATCAGCCCATCATCAATGGCTATTACCAGAACAGGACAGTTGTTAAGGATACAGCAGAAAAATATTCTAGGAAGTTAATAGACTGCAAGGCAGAAGGAGACCCTTTGCCAAAGATCACATGGATAATGCCAGACAATATATTTCTCTCAGCTCCTTACTACGGGAGCAGAATTATTGTCCATTATAATGGGACTCTAGAGATCCGTAATGTTAGACCTACAGATGCTGCTGAGTTTATCTGCATGGCACGCAATGATGGGGGTGAAGCTGTCTTGGTAATACACCTGGAGGTTACCAACCAACTTATGAGGCCTATCTTTAAAAACCCCTTTAACGAGAGAGTGGTGACTCAACTAGGGAAAACTACAGTACTTAACTGTTCTGCTGATGGAAATCCACCTCCAGATATGACCTGGACTTTACCCAATGGTACCCAATTGACTGGAGGACCTAATAGAGGAGCTCAACACCACATGGGCAGTGATGGTACATTTGTCATATATAATCCAAGCAATGGGGATGCTGGCAAGTATCGCTGTGCTGCAAAGAACAAGGTTGGATACATTGAGAAACTGATTATTCTAGAGGTTGGACAAAAGCCTTACATTCTGACACGGCCGAGAGGGATTATCCGCAGCATATCTGGAGAACCCGTGTTCCTCCACTGTTTGGCTGATGGAAACCCTCGTCCCAACATCTTATGGACCATGCCAGGGGGTCATGTCATAAGCCGTTCTCAGATAACTGGTCGTTACCAGCTAATGGACAATGGTACACTAGTCATCCATCACACCAGATTACATGATCATGGGAATTATATGTGTCGTGCAAAGAATAATCTAGGGGACGCACTTCTAACAGTGCCTGTCTTCATAATTGCATACACTCCCCGCATCACTAATGGACCCCCACCCAATATAAAGACAACCATGGGCACTCCTGTGCAGATAAACTGCAATGCTATTGGAATACCAAAACCAGAAATCAGCTGGGAACTGCCAGACCGAACTGTTCTCTCCACAGCTGGAAAGGGCCGTTCTGCAGGCAGTGAGCTACTCCATCCACAGGGCACACTTTTAATTCAGAAGCCAACAAGAGGTGACTCTGGCCTTTATAAGTGCTTAGCAACTAATCAACTTGGGATAGACACCAGAGTCACATATATGACAGTTATTTAAAACAGCCAGTGTACATCCACCAGTGCTCTACAAATCTTCAAGACAGTTGTCAGACACCAATATTTACAAAAACTCTTCTGTATATTAAGTGTTGTTATGGCATATCTCATCATTTAGAGAGCTAGCAGTAGTAATTTTTTTTTACATTTATTTAACCATGTATGTCTCTAAAATTCATATGGGTGGTCTACCAAGAAAGCTGGAGAAGGATGGAAGGAAGGATGTATAGTATGGACTGCACCAATCTGCTGTTTGGCATGAAAATAAATTTGGGACAAGGCCCTGAAGTCTGCAGTCTAAAAGAGGATTTATGACTGAGTCGTTTTATGTTGAAAAGATATGTGATAATAACCTCAGGTGCTGATGCATACAGAGCTGTTATTGGATGTATCAGATCTCATTGCTTTAATTGCTCCCTAAAATTTTATTGCCCATATAATAAGTACAGTAATATAGTGCACAGCTGACATTGATCACCTATTTTCTTCTATGTCTTTTATAGTCCAGTTGATGTTGATGTAAATTATTTGCAAGTTATTACATTTTAAGATTGAATTAATATATTGGGGGGGGGGAATCACAGTTTTTATTATGTGATTGATAGAATAGATCAGTATACATGGATAGTGGTCTCATTTTTATATTTTACTAAAGAAACAATAATGTTTATCATTATATAAATGGCTTTTGACTTCTTTTTGCAAATACTTAAATCTGTATTTGATATGTGTGTGGATTTAAGTTTCTGCATTTTCAACACTGAAAAAATAAACAGTGTATATTTAAGATAATTATGCAAATTTATAATGCTAAAAAACATGTACAGTACATAAAACAAATGTCATGATTACAAGTATACTGGCCAGGTTTCAAGATCTGATTCCTAACATGTTCCTAACAAAAATTCTTTTGACTGCATAAACCTTGATGTTGTGCATCTATCCATCCATTATCTGTAACCACTTATAATTTACATAATTATTTAATTAAACACGAAATCTGTGGCATGGTGGTATAGTGGTTAGCGCTGTCACCTCACAGCAAGAAGGTCTGGGTTCGAGCCCCGTGGCCGGCAAGGGCCTTTCTGTGCGGAGTTTGCATGTTCTCCCC
>JAODVO010000016.1:8855589-8867067 GCA_025400055.1 Notarius lentiginosus
CAGATCCGGTCCAGTGGATGGAGCAATGCCAGCAGGCTTTCTCTGAGGTGAAGGCTGCACTGTGTGGGGGGCCACTGCTACACTCCCCTGACTTTACTCTCCCCTTTGTTTTGCAGACAGACATGTTGGACAGGGGACTGGGGGCTGTTCTGTCCCAGGAGGTGGAGGGGGAGGATCGTCCTGTGCTGTACATCATCAGAAAGCTGTCAGTGCATGAGGGCTGCTACAGTACTATAGAGAAGGAGTGCCTTGCCATCAAGTGGGTGGTCCTCGCCCTCCACTGCTACCTACTGGGACGCCCTTTCACCCTCTGTTCGGACCACTTGCCCCTCCAGTGGCTCCACCGCATGAAGGATGCCAACGCGTGGATCACCCGTTGGTATCTGGCACTCCAGCCGATTAAGTTCAAGGTGATCCACAGGCCGGGGGCGCAGATGGTCATGGCGGACTTCCTCTCCCGTCAAGGGGGGGGAATCAGCTGCAGGCCGGATGGCTCCCCAGCCTGAGTTGGGCGGTGGGGGTATGTGGCAGTGGAGGCGTGGTCAAGCATCAGTCTGTGAACGGAGGGCGGAGTCAGGGAAGGTAAGTGGCAGAGTCACTACACCTGATGTTTAGTTAACCTGTGTTTGTGTGTCTTCCCCAGTGACCACGCCCTATAAAAGGAGAGAGAGAGCAGAGGAAGGGCGCTCTCTCCCCAACCAGACAACTTGTGTGTGTGCGTGTGTGGCTGGGAGAGTGTAACATAGTCACTGAAAAGTGCTAATAAAGAGTTTTTTGGAACTCAGTTCTGGCCAGCCGTACTTGTGTGCTCCACCCACCTGCTCCAATTCTTACATATGTGTTATAGAACTTCATCCATGTGCTTAATTTAAGATGGTAGTTACACAGTAGTTTTTTTCAACTGAGCAAACTTACTGGGAGCCAATCCAGTTCTTCTTTCCAGTTCCTCATCTGATGTTCCAGGTTCAGAGCAAGATATAACAGCTCCTAAATATGTAAAGTGTGTTACATTTTCAATAGGTTTATTTTTGATATTGATAATACTGCTTGGATACCCCTTATCCCTGAAATTGAAAACCATAGTTTTAGTTTTGTAGATGCAATTGATTAATCCAAATCTTTGTAGAAAATTGCACAATACATCTGCAGCTTTTTGCAGGAGTTCTTTGGTTTCTGCTGTCAATGCCAAATCATCAGCATATCCAAGCCATGCAAAATTCATTAACCCTTTGTAGGGAGTGGGATCGCTCCTTTCTCATGCCTGGACTTTCACAAGGAACTTAAAAGAGATACCAACTCCCAGCTTGTTCATTGTAAATCCACATGATGTAATCCAGAAAGAGGTTGAACAAATTTGATGACTCAGGGCCAGAGCAGGGACTCTGGCAAAACTAACTGTGACAGCATAACTAAAAGGGAAAGCCAGAAGATTTAGTTCCAGTCATTGTTGCTACAGGTCCCACAACCTGTTATTAAGTTTAAGGGCCAATTCCTTTTTTTCACATATAGGTGAAATAGGGGGTGACATATAAATGTATGGACATACACTGATTAGCCAAGGCATTATGACCACTCACAGATAAAGTGCCTATGAATATTGCCTATGAAGGTATTACACAATAAGCTAACAGGTTCTTGTAATCAATGTGTTGGAAACAGGAGAAATGGGTAGGTGTGAAAACCTGAGTGGCTCTGACAAGGGTCATTATGGCAAGACCACTGGTTCAGCATATTGCTGAAATGGCAAAGCTTATGAAAGTATTTAGCAACAGTGGTCTGAGGAGGAATAAATGATGAACAGGGCATGACTTTGGATGCCCAAAATGTATTGATGTGCGAGGGCAACAAAGCCTATCTCATCTAGTCCAAACCAATGAAGGGCTACTGTGGCACAAGTCATTACAATTTTAATGACGCTTACTCTACAATGGTCAGAGTGCCCCTGCTAACCCCTTTCCAATGTTGTTCATTTACAATGGAGAAACCATCACTGGAACTGAACATTGGCGCAATGGAAAAAGATTGCCTGGTCCAGGGAGTCCAGTTTTCTTTGGCAACACCTCGATCGCTGGGTATATGTGCACCACTTACCTGGGGAATGAATGACACTATGATGTACTGTGAAAATATATACATTTTTGCCATATGAGAATGTTAAGGACTTGGAAAATAGCATTGGGGTCTGGTGACCTAAAGGAACCATGAAAAGGATCCACCTGGTGATGCTGGCTCTGTGATTCTGAAACTTGATTATTTTTTCATTGTTCTTCATAACAACTAAATGATGTGCAAAAACAGTTTTATATTTCATGTATCTTGATTTTAGTAAAAAAATTAACATTTTCATAAAATACAGCTAAAAACTTGAACTAAACAGAAGTGATATCAATTAAACTGGTATAAAGTACGATCAAGATTATTTGTGACATTTTAGACATTGAACTCATTATCAGTTCACTTCAGGTGTTTCTGCTTGCACGGCATGACCAGTCTGATTGAACAATCGTAGTACAGTTTGAGTCAAACCTTACTGTACAAGACACTTGCAAAAGCTCCATCACAGTGAGTCAACAATGTTGAATTAACAAAACTCCATTTACACCTTTACAGAGGTCACAGAAATGGCAATATGCAAATACACAGGAGTGAAAGCCAGACATAGAAGCAGAGAAAGAAAGACGAAAAGCAACAAACTGATCATTGCATCAGATTGCATCAGTGTGTAATTGCATCAGATCTCTGGGTAGAAAAATACCAAATAAATACAGTGTACACTTTACACTTAAAGATGATGTGCTACAAATGGGCGGTACAGTGATTTTTGGAATAAGGAACCCTGAAAAGCTGACTTCACACTCCCAAAGCCAACAGACCAAACAGCGCAATGGTAAGAATGCTCCAAATATAAATACTTTGTGTATTAGATAATGTATATGAATATGTATAATGGCTACCACCACTTATTATTCATAAGGTTATTATATTGTCATTAATTTTAATCCAATCAAATAATCTAACATATAGGAAGAAAAATGCTAGCTGTGATTAAGCACAAGTGCATTACTACTTAGCATAAGAGATTAAAGTTTGTTTATTTGTAAACATTTAAGACAGGTATGAAATATACAGAAATATTATGTTTATTACCTAATGCATTAGTTTGATTTTATATAAATCTACCCTCAAAATAGGTTAGTTACAATGCATTTTTAATATTTACACATTTCAATGGTTCTTGAAGGGTTCTTTTTGGTTTCATTGGATAATTAAAATTTCTTATCTTTCATAAAAGGGTTCTACTTAAAGCCCTTTCTGATAGTGAGACATTCTATTGTAGAGTTCAACAAAGAACCTTTCAGGGATCACTAAGAGGGACAACTATAGGACTATTGAGGTTTCTCAGTTTTCTCAGAGCATAGCCATAGACAAATAATATTTTATGTGTAAGATTATTTACTTTTAAATCTTATGTTTATAAATACACATAATAAGCTAAAGGTCAATAGACTTTATGAAAAAAATACTGCAAGCTTTAAATAAATCTCATTATTGTGATGAGAAATTATCTGTGTGAAATTAACTCTGACAACCTCATACCACAGAAAATTTGGGCTCTATTTTCATACCCATGGCATACACAAAAACAAGGTCTCACTTTTGTGAACATCTGTGCAGGTATTATCATGACACAAAAGTAAACAGGGGTTGGGTTTCAGTGTATACATTACTAAAAGGTGCAATCAAATCCAATCAAATCAGCTCCTTTTGTCTTCTTTAATAATATCTGAATGTGAGCTGTACAGCACAATGAGGTTTTGCAACGACATAAGAAATTACCATTCATGTTTGCTCTTTTTATAGTTAAAATAATTGTGTTGTGTTTAGTTAGCATTTAGCAGAAGTAGCCTGTTTACATTGAAATGCAGATTACGTTTGATAATACAAAACACATTTGTGCAGCACATTATTTTATGACCACAAAAAGAGGCTAAAAGATTGGATTACATCCAATAAAAAAACCACACCAATGTTAACCAGGAAATTATGTTTGCATTGGCATGCAAATAGGGTCATGTATGCAGTAATTATATGTAAAATAATCTTTATGGTTGCAGGACAACTGTTCCAGTGTCATCACTCCAGTATTAGAGAGAAATTACCTCTCACCAATGTATGGTCTGGAATTTACCATTGGCTTCATCGGAAACTTATTTGTGGTATTAGGTTACATCTTTTGCCTCCCTGCTTGGAAGTCTACAAATGTGTACCTGTTTAACCTGTCTGTGTCTGACCTCATTTTCCTGTGCACTTTACCTGAACTGTCCCACAACTACACTTACAACTTGAAGAAATTCAATGCTTCAGTATGCATGATTAATCGCTACATCCTCAATGTGAATATGTACTCCAGCATCCTTTTTATGATGTGGGTAAGTGTGGACCGGTTCTTGTTGCTGTGTCACCCACAGCGTGAACATATTCTGTTGACTCTCAAGGCTGCAGTGTGCATCACCATCATGAACTGGATCTGGGTGACTATTCAAATTGCTCCCCTCATCGTTTTCATTATCCAGGACTTAGATCAAAATGGCTGGACAGTGTGTCGTGATTTTGGGAGTCTGGGAGAGGCCAAAGTTATTCTGATCTATACCACACTGCTTACCATAACTGGATATGTGATGCCACTTCTGGCTTTGTTTTTATCATCACAAAAGATGGTTTCTGTCCTCATGAAAAGAGAGGAGTTGCGTGGGACATCCTTTCAAAGGCCAGTAAGAATTGTGAGGATTGCAGCAATCATGTTTCTTCTGCTTTACACACCCATCCATGTAATGAGGATTGTGCGTTTCGCATCACGGCTTCCTGAATTAAATGTGTCACAGTGCATCATGGATTACATCAATTCAGCATATATAGTGTCACGGCCAATTGCATATTTTCACAGTGTCATCAACCCTGTGTTTTACTTCCTCATGACAGACAGCTTTAAAGAAGCACTGCAGGACAAGTGGAGGCAGCTTAAAAGAATGCTAATGACTAAACCGTAAGCAAGTCTGACATATCAAGCAACAATGGCACTGAAAACAAGTGCCTTGTTTTCAGATCTTATTTTGCTGTACTTTTATATTCAGAGGAGTGACAAATTAAACCCAAAGCCAACATAAAGTGTCTTAGTAAAGTGCCTAAAACATTTTCAGTACACCTTGGTATAAATTTTACATGTCTCTAGAACTGTACTGGAGAGATAAACACCATTCTTCCAAAAGATACTTACATAATTGGTGTTTTGATGATGGTGGTAGCAAGGCCCTTCTAGAGATTACTCCCATGAGAACAGAAATGTTTAATTATATGATAAAGGTATAGAAGAAGAACTTTGTATGAATTTGCAGTGATTCTTCCCTCCAAGGCAGAACTATTCAAACTTGCACTACAGCAGAATTGGGTGGAATTTACATCAGCATTTTACATCATTGTTCAATTAATAATTACCATTAAAATTACCATTAAAGCTTGTTTTTAACTGCTAGATTTGAAACATCATTGTAGACTTGTTTAATGTTTTTGTTCCAATGTTAAAAAGGGTTATGCAGGTTTGAAATGGTTATTAAATGGTTATTTATTTTATTTTCCATCTCACCTGCACCCCACCAACAATTAATCACAGTGTGAAAACCTCTGCTCTAAGGAACAAATGGAGCCAAGTCATGTCAGCAAAATGCATCCTACAACACACACACACACACACACACACACACACACACACACACACACACACACACACACACACATATATATCTTCACCTTTCCAGTTTCAATGAGCCTGCAACCTCAGAATCCCATGTGGCCTTCTGCTGTAGCCCATCTGCCCCACGATTCAATGTGTTGTGGGTCTTTCGATGTTTTTCTGCATGCCACAGTTATAAGTATGGTCATTTGAGTTGCCATAGCCATCAACTCAAGCCAGCCAGTCTGCCCATTCTCCTCTGAGCCCTCTCAACAAGGTGTTTCTGCACAATGCTGGATGGTCACTAAATGTGATTTATTTGTTGCACCAGTCTGTGTGTACACTTGAGAAATTGTTGTAAGTAAAATTTCCAGGAGGTTAGTAGTTTTTGAAACCTTCAAACTAGCCCATGTGATGCTAAGTGTTTTTTTTCCATGTGATGCTAAGTATGATGAAACAGTCAAATACACTGAGATCACATTTTTCCTTCATTTTACATGAACATTAACTGAAGCGCTTGACCTCTAGCTGCATGACTGTAAGTATTGTGCTGCTCCAGCATGATTCACTGATTGGACAGTTGCATGAATGAACAAGTGTAAGTGTGTTCCTATTAAAGTGACACATTTTCCCTTGTACCCTAAAAATGCAGTCAACCAGTCATAACATATTTCTTGTGAGAAGATTCCTGAGCTGTGTGCCCAATGAACCAGAATGTTAAGTTCATTTCTGGCCAAACTATTCCTTTCATATAATAGTGACATTAATTTATAGTTTACAGTTCAGGACACCAGTAATGGATATATACTGTATGTTGTTTCTGATATTTGCAGAATACTTTTTATCTTGTAATTATGTTCATGTTATTATATTCTCTAACTTATTTTAAACATATCCTGGTATTTTGTAAATGTAAATATTTTCCAAATGCCCCCTCCAAAATTACAGAAATGTAAAACAAAGTTAGTTTCAGACATATGTCTTTAGGGGGAGGCATTTTTTCAGCAATAAAATACTGTTACTCCACTAGCATGCCTGTTGTTACTCAATAATTCTGAATGAAAATGGGAGCTTCTTAAAATCTATTGTGTTTTCCATAGTTATTGTATTTCTTTTGTTTTAGTTAGTATTAATGAAGTGATCTATCTATCTATCTATCTATCTATCTATCTATCTATCTATCTATCTATCTATCTATCTATCTATCTTGTCTAGTCTGCTTGATTTTCTGACCCTTTACCTGATTTTGATTATGTTTTTGAATTTGTCTACCTCATGAGTATTAATAAATACCCTGCACATGCATCAAGCTCTCTGCCTTAAAAACTTGATATTTATTTTGAGAAATGTGAAAAAAATGTCATCAAAAGAAGTGTTTAACCTTATTTGAGTGTGATGTAACCTTGCATAAGTGTAGTGAAAAATTACAGAATCTGAATCTTCAAGCTATTGACATTCGACTGCATTTTCAAAATGATCAGCTATTGGTATTTTATTTTTTCTTCTATTTTCATATTTTTGTTTCATTGCATCATAGTTTTTACTTTTTGAATGTCTGATCTGTAGACTGTGGTCATGCAACAAAAATAAATAAAATAAAACAAATAATGGCTAACCTAATCTAAAACCCCTTTCACATACAAAAGCCTTTATTGTACAGTGTAACATATTCTGAGAGCATACATTCTTATATACAAGCACACCTGTATAATTAACATGTTGGAGAAGTCCTATGTAGTTCTGTCTAAAGTATGGAAATAACATATGAGGTCAACTGATCATGCTTAGAAATGTACAGTACCAATCCCACTCTTTCCTTTTCTGAGCATCTGCAGAAACCTGGTAGAGATCGAATACTGACATCATTGCAGCAACTGAAGAGTTGTAACAGCATGGATTAAGACAATATGGAGCCTATGTTTGCATGCGTGATTTGTGTTATATCAGTTAACATTATAAAAATTCACGGCATAACATAAATATTAGGTCAGGAAATGTCAAACTCAATCTGATCCAGCATTTCAGTCCAAAAATCAATCCTTTGTAGTAGCAGACTTCAATGCAACTTTAATCCTGTTATTAATTTATATTGGATTGCTGGTTGTAAGGTTCTGATGCTTGAGGTTTTACAAGATTTTAAAAGAGATTAAATGAATGTATCTCTGTTCTGCTGGCAGTCCTAGTATCCTTGTAGAGAATATTTTTTCAAACACTTTTCATGATCCTAACCTCTTGCAGCATATCAATAAAATATGCATTGCAGCGTCTAGTGGGAGACTTGGGATACTTTAAAGACTACATGCTCTAATACATTTACATTACTGACTGACACTCTGTTTGGCCAGTAAGGATTTCTTGAATAATTATAAACTACACATACTAGTGCACATAATACATTTCTTTGTGCTTATTTTTTCGTTCTTCTTTTAGCAGGCCCCAAAATACTTTGTCACATCTTGGCAACTCATATAATTCCCACTGCATTTTAATTAGTGTTCAGTACAATCTCACCAAAACAATTAGAATACACTGAATTATATCTCAGTCTTGGAATAGCAGGCTAATTAACAGAGACACTAATTGGATTAATTCTGCATGATCTGACAGATCTGTATGATCCCAGACAGATACTGCAGCAACTAGTCAATAATAATGAGAATGAAAAGATCTTTTTGAATACATATACTGTACTTGTTTTCCTCCGTTATTGTGATACTGACAAACACCCAGTCTTGGGCAGATTATAGAAACTTGTGAACTCATGCTCATCATAATCCAGTCTATCTGTCCTCCTGATCTGATACCTTGCCTCCTTTTCCAATGACCTGCCTCACCAGTCTGCTATTGCTAAACTTATTTACATGACATGATTAAATATTTAATGTTTTGTGAGGCTTTGCCCTTGTTACCTTGCATATTATCTAGCCCTGCTTTGTCTTTATAGTTTATTAGTATTTGGTTTGCTTCCCGTTTCTTAAGTCTTAACCATACTGGCTGATTTATGGTTTTGCCTGTTTTTATGGTTTGCAATGTGGATTGGGATGTGTTTGCTTTGTTTTGTAATAAATTGTCTCATGTCCATACCCTAAGCCTTAGTGTTTTGTTACAGAAGACTTTCACGTAAGCTGATATGACAAGGATACAATGAGTGTTGCCAAAAGCAGAACAGGGTGCATTTCAAATTACAATGTATGCATTTTATCCAGAGAAGACCAGTGGTTTGAAAGAGGAGTAAAAGAAGCTATCTTCGTCAACCTGGTACAACCATCACTGAGCAGAGGAGGTGGACTGAGACACCACTTATCAGCCATCTACAATGCAGTCCTTGGCACACTTTCCAGAAAACTGAATACACATCCACACCAAGACTCAGCTGACTTCAATGACTCACATGATGGCAGAGAGAGACAATCCACAGATCACCCTAACGACCCTCTCGGCTGCTAACACCATTAAGTTCCTCCAGTGACCCCAACAACCTACAGGATGGCTGAGAGGGTCAATGACCCATGTGACCTCAACGACTCTTCTTAGGGTTGCTTTTGGTCCACTAGAGGATAAATGCCTAGAACTCCCCACTAGTCAGACAGAACTGAAGAAGCCTTTCAGATGAGAGGTAAAAGGATTTCAAGCAAGTCTAGTTGTCTTCTTTAGCACCAACAGGCTCTTAATCCTCGCTGCTCCAACTATCTAACAAGCTGGGATTTTCACTGTGCTATAATGTATATGTGACAAATAAAGGCTTCTTCTAAATTAAGACAATTTTAATTAATGTGCATTGTTTCTGCTATCCTATTGATTAATTTTGTAGCATTATAGAAGATAATTGTTGGCGTATTACATTGAGTATGTAGAGCATATTCACACCCAGTGTACCTGAGATAAGTTTGGCTCTAAGACGTTGCTCCATACCCATGCATAGTCCTCTTTGGAGTGGAACATCCAAAATGTTGGACATCATTAACTAAAATAATACTTATTGAGCCATGTTTGACAAGTTAATTTTAAAGAATGCAGTTAGTTAAATCTAGCTAACTACACTACAAGGTACATGGCAAAATTGAGATCAAATGGTGTGAAAAACAAAATGCATCCAATGAGCGGTGGTTTTGCAGATGAGAAATGGCTTGTTGGTGAGATAAAATAATTTTAAAGGCTGGATGAAAGAATAGAAGAATGGGCAGACTGGTTTGATCTGACGAGAAGGCTACAGAAACTCAAATAACCACTCTATACAACCGTGGTGAGCAGAAAAGCATCTCAGAACACACGACACATTGAAACCTGAGTGAAATGGGCTACAACAGCAGAAGACCACATCTGGTTCCACTCTCGTCCATGAAGAACAGGAATCTGAGGATACAGTAGGCACAGATTCATCAAAAGTGGACAGTTGAACATTGAACAAAGACCAGGTGATGTTTGTCCAATCTTCAACGGTTTTTATGTTTTATTTCCAATCATCTGACAAGAAGCAGCTACACAACTGGTTCAATTAAAGTATGTTGAGTACATGTTAAGAATTCAGTGTTTATCATTGTTACTCAATTTTAAAATTAGCAGCATTAGCATGTTGTTTGTTAGAATAGCTAGCTCGTGATTTTACTAGCAACACCACTGACTCTTAATGTTCAGGTGAAACTCGGGTAAACACTGAGACAAAATATTTCCTTTACAGAATGTTACATGTGAAAAGTAACGTTTTAAAACAAATGCATCATCATTGTTCCTGAAACTTGTGCCACTAGACATCCAAGAAGTTCCTTAGATCATCGTAGATGTTATTCCAAAACTGTGGAACTAACCCCAACCCCACCCCCTTCTAGAAAAACATCTTTTTCTCAGAATTTGTATTTATTTTCCAGAATTTGGTTTCTGTGTTTGTGAGTAAAGCTAATCAAGAATAGCCTTCAATCTAAAGGTGGGCAAAGTGATGTAGCAAGAGACGGTAGGTTAGAAAGATGAAGACCACCACATGGAATCAGCTTCCTGGAAGGTGTTGGGGTTTGGGCTAGAGGAAGTGAGGATGAGTTCCCCTTAGCCTCATTCATTACAAGTGGAAATTCTAACAATTTCACCCAACATTTTGTATGCTTCCTAAGATGTTTTTATGTAGAACCTCAGCTAGCATTTTTCCAAATACAACTTCGTTTCAGATTTTTGCAACCAGCTGAGAGAATTTATGTAACATACTGTGTGATGAGGTGGTATGATGGATGCAGGACTCATTAAGTCTATGTAGATTGGATGAGTAGTACTTTTTTCACTTTGAGTTTTTCTGCCATCCTTGGTGGAGCTTCTTGCAGCTCTTCTTTTGAGTTTATTAATATTTTGCTGTGTATACTGCCACCTAGCGTACAGGTGTCCAGAGTTTCAACAGTGCCGATCAGTCAGTCAGGCAGTTCGTCTTCTCGGCAAAAATCAGTACCTACTGCCACCTTGTGCCAGCTCTGCACATTCCCTATAGAGCTCTAGAGAACAGAGATTATGGATCAAAGTGTAGATCATTACAGCCTTTAACTTTTTAAGAGGAGGCCACTGATACTTTTATAAATGTATGTTATATCTGCATGATTTAACATGGCTTTGTGTTTGCGATTCATGTTCTCTCTCAGGGTTCAAAAGGAGAAGTTGGGTCGAGAGGCTTGGTTGGTCCTCCAGTAAGTAAACTTAAGATTATCTCATCTCATTATCTGTAGCCGCTTTATCCTGTTCTACAGGGTCGCAGGCAAGCTGGAGCCTATCCCAGC
>JAODVO010000016.1:9021233-9035702 GCA_025400055.1 Notarius lentiginosus
GCTGGGATAGGCTCCAGCTTGCCTGCGACCCTGTAGAACAGGATAAAGTGGCTAGAGATAATGAGATGAGATGAGACCTGTAGTAGTAGTAGGGCCAGCACTGAACCTGAGGAAGCACCACTGTATCATTAACATGAAATGTGTATTCTTATGACTGATTCAGTCTCCTATACTCATATGTACTGTATGCAACCCTGTGAGCGCTTGAATCGTCCTGTCCTCAAAATGCAAATAAAGGCCTATTATTATACTGTCTCTGGGCTTTACAGTATATGTACAATATCCTGATACACCAGAGTTAATGATCAGATCTAATGTTGAACTTGCTGTCCCTCCCAGTTTCAGTTATGACTAGATGAGGACACAATATGGCAATATGGCAAGTTTATTAGCCACTGAGGGGGAAAAAAACTTGTTAAAATGGTCCTCCTGACCCCATGTGCATACAGCCTCTCTGTTTATGAGCTTTTCAAGGTTTTTCTTAGTTTGTAACAAGTGCTAAGTCACTGTGTTTTGTTTTTATTACCATATGAGGAGCATACTACTGAAGGCCACTTCACTTAATAGATGCCATACTTTATGGGACCTTACTTGGCATTACTCACTGTGTCACTAAATGGCATTCTGATCCCTGCCACTTCAAAGATAAAGCCTTTTCAAAGATAGATTATAATGTGGTTATACACACATCTCTGTCAACCACTGTCCCATGACATATCAACGGAGAGATAATTATTACCAACCTACAGAATCCAACAGCACTCCAGTATATTTGTGTGTATTTATTTGTGAGCAAACTGAGATAAGCAGATCCAGCATTAGCTTTTAGGTCACGTTGATGCCAGTTAATGTAACAGGAGATCATGAGCCTATCAAGGATTAGAATTAATTTACAAAAACAGTGCTGCTGTAGTCCGTCTGCCTCAAGGGTTCTGTGTGATGAATGTTCTGAGATGCTTTTCTACTCACCACAGTTGTAAAGAGTGGTTATTTGAATCACTGTCAATTCAAACCAGTCTGGCCATTCTCTTCTGACCACCCACAAAACTGCTGCTCACTGGATGCTTTTAATGTTTCACACAGTTTAGTGTAAACTCTGTAGATTGTTGTGCGTGAAAATCCCAGGAGATAATCAGTTTCTGAAATACTCAAACCAGCTCAACTCGCACCAACAACCATACCACAGTCAAAGTCAGTGAGATCACGTTTTTCCTTATTCTGATGTTTAATGTGAATTAAATAAAATTATTGACCTTTATCTGCATGATTATATATGTTGTGCTGTTGCCACATGATTGGCTGATTGGATAATTACATAAGTGCACATGTGTATCTCAACTGTATAGATATTTAACAGTTATTCCACAAAATCAAGTCGTACATGAGCTGATAGCTGACAAGGCGTGTAGTGCCGAGTTGGCTATAAACTATGTACGACGAGTTTGAGTGGAATAATTGTTTTATTATATCTACATTCACTGGATTTTTAGAGTCAGAACATTTTTATTTTTATTTTTTGCAAATTCGATTAAAAATATTTATACAAAACGTCTGACAAAGTAATTTCCGCTTAGACGGACTTCTTAAAAACCTATCAATGGCTGCATGAACTGACTTTAGTGTTGTTTGTTTGTAGGAAGTGCCTTCTTGCTGTCGTGCCAAGATATAGAATAGTATTAGACATTTATTTAATTCTTCCTTGGGCAGTTCAGTGATGTAATTTTCAAACTTCTTTGAGCTTTTGAATCAGTCTAAAAACATTCAACAAAGTTTAATGTTTAAAGATGAAGAATGTAAACAAACCGGCAAAATGACAGTAGCAATTTGTGGGGGAAAATGTTTTAATAATAATTCTTGAAAAATAAAACAAGATATGTTCTTACCGTCAAATACTTTTATTCCATATTTTGTTGCTTTTTTTTGCATTTTTGGGGGGTTTGTTTTTGAGTAGAGTTTTTATTTCATCCTTGGTTGGTTAGGCAAGATGCGTCGCCATTTTGTTTTACTCTACTCATGGTATATGAGCTGATATCCTAGTAGTTGAGTCGCCAATCAGAGTGCACGATTGCTCATATCCAGTGAATGTGGCTAGAATAAATAGATATATCTGAGGAAGAAACCAAGGAGTAACTAGAGTGTACGTCAATAAATAAATGGATTGATTGATTGATTGATTGATTGATTAATAAACATAGAGCAAAGTGTTTCCAGAGAAACAGGACATTCTGGACATTGTCAAATTAAGCTATAATACAAAATGCATCCCTCTCACTATGTGGCTATTTTTGTCCTGCGATGTAGAAATGGTTAACGATGCATCATAATCGTTAAGTGCATTATTAAGACATACCATGTTAGCTGTTATTACACTGTGCACATGTAATTAGATCAACAGTGACCAGGCCTCCTTCATGAGCTTTCATTAGCCGTTCATTTTAGAATGGAAGTCAATGGAGGAGGCAGGCAATGAGAATCGATGAGGTCATTGGCTGTGATAACATGGCGTGTCTGTTTGCCTGTTGTACTGTCTGCCTGTTGTTTAATTCCCTATTAAAGTCATAATGTGTGGGAAAGCATCATGTGGACTGTCCTACCACTCTATTGATGACAGTCATATGTCTTCCCACTATAAAACAAAAGCAAGTCATTAAGCCAAAGGGACAGCCAAGTCATTTAACACTACTTAACGGCTGCTTTTTATTTTTACTGCAATCGTAAAAATAAACGTGCACTTTACAGCATTATTGTTTTTAAACAGCCACTAAAAAGTAATGATAAAGGTGAGCAGAATATCTTATGGATGTAATTTTCGAGCCAAGATGGCATTTATAAAAAAGCTCATTCTCACGCTAGGGCTGTCAAAAAGCTGTTGATGAGTTATGCAGTTAAAGAGGTCATTAAGTGATCAAGGACATGCTATTCATGACCCACATGAGAGATAGTAATTAGAGTTGCATTTAACCCATCTGCATCATACAAATATCTTAGTAAACATTAACAGTGAACATCTGACTATCCCTTGTGCCCTATAGCCTTCACCTTAAGGGTTTGAGAGTAAAGGAATTGATAAGACAATCACCAGTGCAATGGGATATGGATACCTGGCTAAGTACTGAGCAAATGTATAGAGAGGAGCTTCACTCTGTTATTATCAGTAATAACTACACTCCGAATTCAAACATCTCTGCTTGCGGTTCATGGGTTTGGGTTTGCCTCAAATCCGTCCACCTACACAGAAAACAAATCTGTACAACAGTCTCATAAAAACAACTAACGGTGTGAAATATCAATAATGTCTCAGTCGGTTCATTGGTCTAATTTCTAGAACATAGACTTATTTATTTATCAGCACTTATTATTCATAGATTCACATTACTGAAAATGTGAAGCAGGCAGCGTTTATTAGCGTGCTGTCTGATGTTGCCACTTGAGTGTCCGTACTGTCAGTGATTGACCGGTCTGTTCAAAAGGAATTAGAAAGCAGGATGTTAATGACATTAATCCATTAAAGACATTTAAGATGGTGAGTATGAGACGACATTCATCATAAATAAGTGCTTGTTAAAATCCACATAAATTAGAAATCAGCATCAGTGATTAAAATGTTATTTCAAAAGGAATTAATTAATTGATTTGAAATAATTCATAATCATTGGAAATGAGTTTTATAAATGTCCATTTTAAACAGAATGAGTGAACGTATATACATAGGTGAAATCAGTAAAGAATATATAAAAGGTCATTTGATGCCAGGTCTAGCCATCAACTTTAGATAAAAATCCAGATAACTATTCATCAATCACTAAAGGACACATATACACCCACATAACTTCATATAAGATGAGGTTCACAAAGGCCAGAATCATTAATGGCTTGTCAGAGATGGTTATCTACAACGCCTTCTATTCCTCATCATCCTCCTGGACCTGCTTATCTTAAACGATCAGATCTGGTATTTAAAACAGTGTCATAAAGATCCCTCAAAGATCCCTTTCTGTGCCAAAGATGCAACACACACACACACACACTTCCTCTTCACAACTCACATAGTGACATTCATCACTACACTTTCCAGAAAATGCACTTTAACCAGCCTGATCATTGAGGGAGGAGCCATGCACTGTATCTATGGACACCTAGCAGATCACCTGATGTCCTCCCATTTACCTTAATGCTCATAAAGACTGTTGCTACAGATAATCCTGCCCCTGCAAATCTCAGGGATGGGCACACAAATGCGCCATTTTGCATTGCAGCTTACACACACACACACCAAGATGCACATGTATTTTTGAGCCACATGAACATTACTGTCACTATTAGAGTACTTAAATCATGACAAAGTGGATCTCCTTCAATTCCAGCTGGTTCAAGTGAACTGATCTCACACCCCCGTGCTCTTCTCGTACCAAACTACTCCCCAGCCAGTGGCAGAAGAGTCCTTGGTGACAGCAAACTAGCCCAAGAAAGAAAAAAAAAGACTTAGACTTAGATTCGGTACCATTTACTGTGAAACTTACATATTGGCTCAAATTTGGATGAACTTTGAATGATGCCAGTTTTACAGGCTCGAGCTCACCAAAATTGGACAGATGAAGATTAGAAAAACATAGCCTGATCTGGTGAATCGTGATTTCTGCTGAGATACACAGATGGTAGGGTCAGAACTTGGCTCCAACAGCATGAATCCATGGACCCAACCTGCCTTGTGTCAACAATCCAGACTGGTGGAGGTGGTGTAATCCTGTGGGGAATGTTTTCTTGGCACACTTTGGGCCCATTAATACCAATCAATTATTATTTGAATGCCACAGACTATTTGAGTATTGTTGCTGACCATGTGCATCCCTTCATAACCACAATTTACCATCATGTAATGGCTACTTCAGAATCAGAATCACTTTTATTGCTTGGTATATGTGAACATACACGAGGAATTTGACTCCGGTTTCACTTAGCTCTCATTGTACAAAACAGATCAAAAAACGAATACACATAACAAAAACAAACAAAAAAGCACACTTGCCTTCTTATTGCATTTGAGATCATCAAACAGTAAATAGTAAATTAAAAAATACAGTAAATAGTCCTATTTGACAACTGTAGTAATCCATATTATGTCAAGAACCACTCAACTAAGAGAAACAACAGTCCGTCATAATTTTAAGACATGAAAGACAAGTCTTCTAATTAATAAAAACAGAAAAACCATTGAATTGGGAGGTGTGTCCAAACATTTGAGCTGTACTGTATATTAATCACTGTGAGCAACAGTTCTGTGGGTGGAAATGCCTTGTTGATAAAAGAGGTCAGAGGAAAATGGCCAAATTGGTTTCAGCTGTCAGGAAGGATATAGTAACTCATAGCAACTCTTTATAACCATGGTGAGCAAAAAAGCATCTCAGCAGTAGAGCATACTAGGTTCCATTCCTGCCAGCCAAGAACAGGAATCTTACAATCAGGAACAAGTTCCTATTAAAGTGTCTGGTGAGTGTATGTAACTAGCATTCTATTTCAGCCATTATAACTGCCAGGGGTGGTGATAATCTCCTGGATAGCATAACAAATAAGAAACCAATACAACCTAGGGCTCATTGGAATGGTGTTTGGAGATTACTGCCACATTCACGCCCCTGGGTGGGTCATAGTCACCACCAGTCCACTGGTACTGTTGCTTTAAGAATCAGTTCAGCCCTCTAAAATCTAGAATTGGTTGGAAACTGCTGTCCTTCTTCTGAACAACAAAGTGCAATTAGTCAAAGCCTTTCTTCTGAAGTGTGGGGTGTACCGTCTTAGCTGTGCCTCTGTCCAAATTCTTGGCTCAGACTGGCAATCTTGTTGCAGTCTGGTCTCACCAAGGACCTGATATCTCTGGAAATTTATTAGCAGGATCCACTGATCTGGTGTCCCTCACCCATTGTGAAATTTGCTGGAGGATTGGTCATGATCTGGGGGTGCTTCAGCAAGGCTGGAATGGGGCAAATTTTTGTTTGTGATAATTGGTTCATTTACCAATGATCAATGTTTTCAGCTAAAATTTTTTTTACTTCTTGCACCTGCACTTCATGGGTTTAATCCACTGAGACTGTCAGTGGTTAGGGGTGGGGGCACTGGTTGTTGCCATTCTCATAGAATGAATCGGGAGAGCTCAGGTGCCTGCTAGGATTTTGAGGGCATGAGTGTCTTAGGGTTTGAATAATCCATATTAATGTGACCATTGAAATATAGCAACAGATTGTGGTAACCTTAGGAGGGTACAAGGCCAGTCCATTTTGTTATGTTGCTCTTCTCTCCAGGGCTTCTTTAGCAGCGGGCCCAAACAGCTATCCTAGCCAGATTATGGAGGGTGATTTGCGGGCATCAAGCAACTCAGAGTGTGCCAATGACAACTGGCATGGTGTACAACCGAGATTGGTGTAGAGCTGCCACATGGCCTAGCGCAGATGTCCCACTGCTGCCTCAACCAACTTCACCACAGAGGGATCTCTATCTGCAGATTGAAGTTATCTAGTACAATCAGTAAAAGAACTAAATAGGGGAAAATATTGTAATCTCTCACTGGAACATCTCTGCTCATGATCTAAAACTCATGCAGGCACAGTATAACTGTCAGCCCAAAATCTCCTCTAAAGCTTTCAATGCAGTCTTTGCAGTGTGGCACAGTAAATTCCCTCATGACTTTTGCTGTACAAGAGAGTGCAGTTTGTGCTATGGCCTGTACATCATTATCCAGTCCTATCCGGGCCTCTGTCACAAGCTACACAAGGTGACTTAGCAGCTACACTGGGAGCAGACCATGTTAAGGTGAGGAAAAACACTCAAACATACTAGGAGTATGTTACAACTCCAGGTTAGTAGTCTGTCTGTAGTGGGAGTTGAGAGATGAAACATACACTTAGAAGATGGCTCTAGACACTTCCAGTTTTGCTATGATGGTTTTGGGCTCAACTTTAGGACTGCAGTTATCATGAACAGGCTTGCACTCACATCTACATCAATAAACAGTTGTTAACATCAACAAAATAAACTTCAGGCTAAAATTATAATGGATTAACTGGTTACACAACTGTACTTTGTGACTATATAGGACACAGTTATAGAAGCAAGTTATTTTTAATCATGCTATTTGTTATCACCCAAATAAGGATTTGTTCCCTTTTGAATCTGGTTCCTCTCAAGCTTTCTTCCTCATATCCTCTGAAGGAGTTTTTCCTTGCCACTGTCGCCTCAGGCTTGTTTATTAGGGATAAAATTAGTTCATATGTTTAAAGTCTTTAATTTACTGTAAAGCTGCTTTGTGACAATGTCTGTTGTTAAAAGTGCTATACAAATAAACTGATTTGACTTGATTTGACTAGAGGTGAAAAAGCAGAGAGATAATGGTCCAGAAGTAAGAAAAAAAAGTGGTGATGGAGAGTAATTGACTCCAACCCCAGTGTTATTACATTAGCTTTGCATCTCATGCAGTGGGTTAAATTAACAGTACCTCGACTATGCTTGCCACTCTAACTACAGGCCTGCTAGTCAGCCAGATGGCAGGGCATGTGGAAAAATCTCAGAACACTGAGGGATAACCCAAGCTGGCAGGAACAATGAGCATCAGTGTTAAAATTGAATAAAAAGCATGTTTGTATTTAAAAAAAAAAATGTATTGGGCTAACTAAAAACAGTGCCACGATTACACAAGTGACACCAGCCATAGGCCCATAAGCTGCCATCATGGAGCCAACTAACATGGGAGGCTCAATAATGAAATGCATATGATATAACAAGGGAGACCCATCCAAATGCATTAGCCACACTTAGCCAAAGGCAGATAGTTAGGACACTGCAGGTGTTGTGGGACTGAGCTGATGGCATGATGGAATGTTATCCAGCTAACTTCACATGCTCATTGGTGAAAGGTAAAAGCCAAGAGCACAGTCTCAAGTTGTTGCACAGTTAGCTCCATAAGGTACATGTTCATGAGGATTGACATGTGTGAGGTGAGAAGAAGATGGCAGTATGGAAATGGTATTTATTGTAAATATTCTCTCATATTTTGTCATTTTGTGGGAACATTTTGGCATGCATTTTGCTGTACTCTTTGAGTGTCCAAACAATCTGGCCCACTGCTCCACCAAGACAGGTAGAAATTAGTTCAGATCCATACTTAGCTCTGCTTCTCCAATGTCCATGTGATATTGGTCCCAGGAGGTATATGTGAAGGGTTCAATGTAGATGGCTTGGCTTATGAAGCTTACTACAAGTTATACTACAAGTTATGCTACCTCTGCATGAACTCTTACTGTCACTTATGGTGCATTCACACCAGGACCCCAAATGACTCATTAAACTAACTAAGCACTGCATAGACATAGACATGTAAGGTAAATCACAGCACTACTCAGCATGTCCCAATAAAATGTGTCATACAGTCCTTCCTGTGTTGCTCTCCTGTCCTTAGTTTGAGTTATAGGCTGAATTCCAAGGCTGAATTCCTGTCCTCTCAAATAAGTGATAGACTAATCCATCATAGTGAAGCTGGGGTGGAGATCTGTTTTCCCAGCAAACATTTGAAGGAAAAAGAAAAGAGAGGGAGATATTCTTAAGGATTTGTAAGGTGCTCATGTTCTTTTCAGTTGCACAAATTTCTGAAATATTTCAGAATGTGATCAAAACAGTTCAGGTCTAAAATGTTTTATCATGATATATGAAAGAACTGATCTGTTTACAGAGCACTCTCTCTTCAGAGTAGGATAAATGTCCTTCCTGAGGTCAAATCATGGGTCAAGTTTTTAAAAACCTTTGCAATTAGTGCAAAGTACAAGTGTTCCAAGGCATCAAAATACCTAATAAATTGTACCCAAGGCTATTAAAACACTCCATTAGCTCCTGTAATTCACATTCTGCTTGACAATACTGTTTAGACATGTTAATCTATTGAGTCAATTAGTTTGTGATTTTTTTTTTTCATTTGACACAGCCCATGATTTTGATACAATGAAAAATCATGCCAACATTGCATGTACTGTTGTTTCTATTTTCTAGGTTACATGGAAAAAAAATACTGTTTACTGCTTCTCTGTACTTTGCTCCAAGGTATGAAATAAAGTGAGGGTTTTGTTTGTTTGTTTGTTTGTTTGTTTTTGCTATATTGTTTAAACATTTTCATATTTGTATAGAAATGCTCAAATTCTAGTAATCAGAAATGCACAGTTGTATTTGTAGTATTTGTTTTGGCAGTTAAGCCTTATTTGGACTTGATTAGTTTTATATGGGGAGATGTAATTATTACAGATGCATCTCTGGGATTTTAGTCCTAAATTTGTCATGTCAGAACTTTTATACAGATTACATGTTTCTGCATCTGGAAAGATTATTCCTAACTTTTAATTTCAATATAAGCATCTGTTCAAATAGCCCCAGGTAATATGCCCATTCCCAATTTACTTGTTGGTAGAGATTCTGTAATATCCTGACCTTTCTTTTTTTTCCAGTATACAGATACTCCAGGAAGCAGTCAATTTGTATTAAATATATTACCACAGACTTACTCCAGCAACATTACTTAGTAGACATGTGTCTGGAAAACTCATCCTGTCTGAAGACTACTTTTGACTGATGGCAAACCTGATAACAAACAAGGTTTCTTCAGTCAATTTCTCATTCTTCTTCAGGAATTTATTCATTTCAGAAAGTTTTGATTTATGTTTTAAAAGTAGAAATAAAAAATTTTAAAATTTAAATGATACATAAAATAGTGGATGTTTTAGACATCCGGGACATTATTAGAAACATACATTTAGTTTCACTGCAGTGTGCTTGTGTTAACCATTTTTCAATTGGGCTTGTAAAGTAATGATTTTTGCACCAGGCTTATTCTGAGAATTGAATCAACATGCACTTGGAAGCACTAGCTGGGATTCCTTCTTTATTACAACCTTGGGATTTGGAACTGTATCAAGGATAGCCATTTAACTAGAGAAGGTTGCAGGAAGATGATTTATGTGGGTAGAAACAATTTAGCTACTAGTGTAGCAGGCCAGCATTATAGTTGAGGTAGTGTGGCAGGAAAGGTGGTGATATCTACTGCAAAAAGACCCAAGATTCATACAAAGTCCAAAAGGTTAGTTAAAATAAATAAATAAATAAATAAAACACCAGCAACAGTATACTCTGAATATCCAAAACCAGGTCAGTAAAGCTTTCTGGGACTATTCATGTTAAGAACCAATGGAGCATGGCAAAGTCATACACATGCAGCAGGAGCGAGTAGTTTCAATTGAGTATTAGACCACAGATTCCCAGCTTTGTTCCTGGAGTACCCTGTCCAGGGGCATAACTGGGGGGGTGGGGGTGTCCTGGGGTGCCCGTGACACCACCCCACCCCACCCCTTTGTCGGACCATAAATTCTTTCAATAGCCGCATAAGAATATTAGAAAAGCGCCCACTGTAATTTTTCTAACATTTTTTTAAACTAGATTGTCACCTCAGCCTCATTAGCGTTTCAATAACCTTGTATGGACTTCCTGTGGTTTGGGCGCGAAAACCCAACTCTGTGCAAGCGCAACATGATCGCACTAGAAAGCATGGTCAAGCTGCCAGTGTAGCTGCGAATTATGAGTATTTCCTCTTGTGTTAATAATTTGCCATGTCAAAACAAGCGAAATTTTCCTCCTTCTTTCGACATGAAGAGAGGTCAGCAATTTATTTTATTTTTTTCTATCAAAGTTGCATTTTGAAGCTTAAAAGCTAAGTTTTAGTGCCGTTTCTAGAACACAACATCAAGAAAATGTGGAAGAAACAGCAATAATGGAAGAGCTGGTTTCTAAGTGACCTAAAACTAGCAATGGTAATTTATTTTTTGTTACATAATGTACTCAGGCTGCTAGTCAGTGTGTGACTGACACGCACACCCTGAAAAATCCTAGCTACGCCCCTGATTTACATGAGAGATTTGGTATTCATTGGTGTGTTTAAATTTACAGACAGTACTAACCAATGTAAACAATTGGCTTCAACTTGCATAAATATGAGTTGGAAATGTTTAGTTCACTTTAGCTTATGCAAACGCACAACCCTACTAAAAGATTGATAAACGAAGCTCAATGTCCCCAACATTGAAACCTGAAAGCTTTAGAAACTCTAACAGACTTTTACTTTTTAACAGTACTGTTTTGGGATTTTGCTGAGTTCTGCTTTGTGACAATGTTTATTGTTAAAAGCGCTAAACAAATAAAAAGTGACCTTCAACTGTCTATTTTTCAAAGTAATGAACTGTGTAGCCAGGAAAATCACAGCGTTTTTTAAATGCACTCCTGAAAATTACTCATTAACTAGGGGAATTAAATTTGATATTTTTGACATGTTAATCATTAATTTACATGAAAGAAAAAGGCTTAAAAGTTTTATAACTTGTTTTAGTGGAAATAAGTATTAAAATGCACTAGAATGCAGGGTTTTGCGTGTTATGTTATTAAAATTTTTTCAGGGGATGTTGCCCCCCCAATCTTAGTTTGACTTTCAAAAGTTCAGGATTTTTTCCTTTGCTCCACTTTCATCTCTATTTTATGAATGTGGAAGTGCATGCGCCAGTGTGACCAAGTAAGGTGACAAGTTTTATGTTTCATCTAATTTAGATAATTTAAAAACTATAATATTATTTGGCAGTGGGCACATAGGAAAGTATAAAGTATAAACTTGTTCAATATGTTTATCATGCTTGTATGATTTAAAAAAAACTTGCTAAGATATTTATCTCAATACATGACCTACTTGTTCTAAACCTGCTGAGCTTCGCCGGCAAGGCTCTCGACCCCAAAGGGTTAAAGTGAGTTTTAAAATCAAGATAAGTAATCTGTGCAGAGTAATGTGCTATTAACACCTACAGGTAAATTATTACTATTAACTGCCAATAAGTACTGGGTAATTACTCAGTAAGAATAATGAACTAATGGCTTTGTATTTCATTATGAATTAAACATTAATTACCAAGTGTTAAATATCATCTGGAGTAATGCTAGATAAGTAGTTATTAGTAATAAATAACAATCACTCCTTAACTCCTAAGAAAGGACTTCATTCATTCTAACAAATGTGGTAATATTTGTAAACGATATCTCTGAATATGAATCTACATTGTACAACACGTGCACAGTCTGATGTCTTTGTGATTGTGACTGGCGATTATTCAGAAAAAAATGATGACACATTTCCTCCTGCACAAAGAACAATGCGAGATGATAAATCCATTCTAGATGATGTGAGTTTTTGAGAGTGTCATTTGGCTCATACCATCACATGTAAAGGTTTAGAGAGCGCTCAGAAGGATGAAGAAGACGGGTGAAGATTAAGTGTGTTGACCTCTGTCTCCTCTCTGACCAGGCCTTTTTATGTTTATAGTAATAAAGGATTAAAAAAATATACGTATATATTGTAGTTCAGTGGCAAACTGTTACTATTCGAGCTGGGACTTCAGCTCAGCCAAACCTTAGCCAGATACACACCAAAAAAGCAACAGGGCAAAGGATTTTGCAAAGGATTAGTGGCAGGGTGCCAGGTAGCTCCATTGTATGGCATTGTCGATGTTGATTTTAAAAGTAACTCAGTAAATTACACACAGAAATGAATACTTAAGTTTGTGTGAAAGATACTGTGGCGAGTGTGCGTGGAAGAAGAGTGTGGAGACAGAAATCTTAGTTTCTCAGTCGTTAGCCTGCACTACTTGCTCTAGATAGCACTGGCTTCACTGCTTTATTAGCATTCGCTAACACTACTGATGAATGCTACACCAGCTGGAAGATGACTTCACTGCTGTACTGATGGCTCTGAGTCAGGGGTAAGCTCGTGTTGGCCTTCGAAAAGGCTTGGGCAATAAATTTTTATTCAGCTTTGACAGATTGCTTCATCTGCTCCTGGACAGGTGAACCATCATCCTTTCTTGTAGGCCTAAGTGACATTGCTTGTCATCCATGTTATTTAGCCTTTAAATGTGTAACTTACATTTTGTGGTGTTGTATATGACATAACATTGCTTGTCACACTGTATCGAGATGTAGCGGTTGACTAAACAAACCGTAACAATGCTAGCAGGAGAAAGCTCAGTGCAGCACCCATCAGTCAGCTGAAGTTGTTGCTAGATGTTGCGTTGCTGTAACCGAAATCCAGCTGAGGTAAAATTGTAAGAGTTCAACGGCATAAGCTAACTTGCACACAAATTGGTGTGTTATCCCACGGAGGAGCTGGCTGTGTAAAGCTGTAGGCTTATGGTAATGTTACCAAAGTGTCAGTAATTTGTATAATTTGTTGTGATGTGTAGCGGACTACGCATTTTGATTAAAGCTACTCATTTACTGTGTACTCGGTTGTCAGTTCAGTTATGGACAATAGACAATTTAAGAGTCTATAAATCTAAACTATGTACCCATACCAGAGATTTTCACATTGTCTTTAATTAATGTTAATCTAAAGCAGTTGCAGAATCGAACTACAGTGCACTTGGTGAGGAAAATCCCACTTTTATTGCAATGCATGAACAAAATACATGAACCAGAAATACCCCCTTTTTATCACAAAGATGAAAACATTAATGATATTTTCACTGCCAAACCAAAAATGTCCCCGGTTTTCTTCTCGGAAATCTGGTCACCTCATCCTTAATAGGTCGACAAGACAGCATTTGAGAAGTTTGTGATTAGTAAGTAATCCTTAGTTTATCTGTAATTATTGCTTACTTCAGAAATAACATACCAAACCATTACAATAATAATAATAATAATATTATTATTATTATTATTATTATTATTATTTATTGTATACTGCATTTGAGTATGTAAACTTTATGGAAACCTGCTTGGTGTGATTTTCCAATGCAGTGATTGACACTTTATAGTGTGAAGTTCAGTAATCTACAGCTAATATTGCATTCAGAATATGAGCACTGCATTAAGGGTTAACACCGTGAAAGAAAATCGTGAATGAATTACAATGCATTACATGAGAGACGCAGAGCAGTTAGCAAACTCCTGAATTATTATCCGAAGTCACATTAAAGCTTCCACGGAAGGCGGTCGCATTTCTCTGCCTCTCCCTCCCTTATCTTTCCTGCTTCTGCTGTCTCGTCTGTCTATTGTCTATGCTTTGAGAGACTCTCTCCGCATTGCTCTTCAAACTATAAATCATGAAATTGATAAACTGGTCTCCTCACGCAATTGACACTATTTTCTCGACGAGAAGTCTGGGTTCGGGGGAACCTGCCTGTCCTGCCGGAACGTTTGGAGCTGGCTATACGATGGACGCGTGGGAGAGGTGGCAGGTTGTGTGCCTGGTGGTTCTTTCTGTGGAGGACACTGAAGACATCTACCTATTTGGAACCATGATAACAGGACTTTTGTTGATTGCATTAGGCACTGCCCTGGTTTATCGAGGAAATCAGAAAACGGTGACAGCTGTCCAAAGCCCCATAAAGCTGCCCGACATGATTGAAG
>JAODVO010000016.1:11061947-11071967 GCA_025400055.1 Notarius lentiginosus
AGTGTGACTGTATGTAGCGCTGTACTTCATCTGGCTCTATAAGGTCAGGTGTGTCTTCCCATTCCAGGAACATCCTGCGCCTGCTGGGTGAGATGGACACCCAGGTTATGTAATTCAGACCGACAACTGCGGAGTGAGAGCTTTGAGTGCAATAACTTTGTGACAGGGGGTTCTATGCAATTGAGAAGTTCTGTAACGCAAAATTGCGATTTCACCTATATTTCCAAAAGTTCCGGGTTGCGGGTTATGCCCCACCCGCACCCGCAAAAAATGCTACCCAACCCACCCGCACTCGGGTCACCTGCGGGTGCCCGCGGGTCATTGGGTGACCCGCGCAACACTGCTGGTCAGGGTTGCAGTGGTTTAAATTACGCTACTATGAAGGTACTTCAAAAACTTTTCAGCTTCAATCAGAAAATGTCACAGACGAAAGACTTGCATTATTTTTCAACATAATCTCCTTTAACTTGGTCCACTGATGTTCAAGCTTCACTATCCCTTTGCGGAAGAAGGTCACATCTTGAGCCTTCAGATCCTCCTCAACAGCATGGATGACTTCATCATCACTCTGAAAATGGCGACTACGTGAGTGAGATTTCAGTTTGGGGAGCAGACAGAAGTCAGACGGTTCCAGGTCGGATGAGTAAGGTGCATGGGGCAACAGTTCAAAGCCACATTTGGCTGCTTCTGCTAATGCCACTTGTGCTGTGTGGACGGGCGCATTGTCCTGGAGCAACAGCACACCAGCTCAAAGTGTTCCTCTCCTTTTTTCTTTTGATTGCTTCTTTCATTTGAATTTTTCTGGACAGTGATATAAGGCTTTATAGTATACAGATATGCCCCAAAATGGGAGTTACGCCCCTTGTTTCTGGGTAAAGCCAAGAACTTGTTGAAATACCCTTGTAGTTTGTTTATATTTTGGGAAATAGAACCTTCCTACAACCTACAACCAAGGTACAACAGTCCAGTGCACATCCATCCGTCCATTATCTGTAGCCGCTTATCCTGTGCAAAGGTCATGGGCAAGTTGGAGCCTATCCCAGCTGACTATGGGCGAGAAGCTGGGTACACCCTGAACAAGTTGCCAAATCATTACAGGGCTGATACATAAAGACAAACAACAACCATTCACACTCACACCTATGGTCAACTTAGAGCAACCAGCTAACCTAACCTGCATGTCTTTGGACTGTGGGGGAAACCGGAACACCCAGAAGAAACCCACGCAGACACGGGGAGAACATGCAAACTCCACACAGAAAGGCACCCATCAGCCACTGGGCTCGAACCCAGAACCTTCTTGCTGTGAGGCAACAGTGTTAACCACCACACCACCATGCCGCCCCAGTGCACATCTCCATTAAAAATAAATAAACAAATAAATAACCCTAAAAGGCCATGTCGACTTCAGTTTTAAATTCAAATACAGATACAGAAATGAATATTTGGAGCACTGAATAAATACAGATTCAGGTAGTGGCACTTTCTTTTCTTTTTTTTGCTATATTAAACAAACACAGGAACAAAATCTGCATTCATTTTAGTAATACACTGTATTTAGAATATTGTGCACTGTCAAATGTAGTTCAGATGTCACATAATTTTAATCTTTCAAATACACTGTAACATATTGATAAAATACTACTGTATGCCTGGAGTAAATCTATTATTGGCCATTTTATTACTATCCATTTGACTTTCCACCACTCAGGTCAGTGTTTGTGTGATCATAGTCAATCTCAGTGTACATTATTCAAGCTTTTGACCAGTGCAATGTCTGTGAAAGAACCTTTTCCTTATTGATTTTACAATAAACCACCATATTTGATAATAAATGTTCTGTATGTACAACTCGAAGCAGCCACAATATCTTTGAAATCACATTAGCCAGTTGTACTTAAACCATAATTACTTTTTTCCTAAAGCCAAGGGACCGATGGACAAACCATTGTTTTATAGAGGGTGACATGAACTGCCAAGGGACTGTGGAGAATTTGTCAAAGTTATTGAAAAGCATATAACGCCTTAGTACGAGTAATAGACACTTATCAGAGATACTGTGATCTATATGTCGTATAGGAGCCTAGTATACTGTGGATTTAAGCTTAAATTTATGAATTTATTTAGGTGGCTTTATGACCCTTTATGTCAGGAAACTTTTAAAATCCTTGGTTAAACAAGGTGAGGTGATATTTTTTAGTGATTTGTATCCTTTTAAATGGTGTAGAAATCTCTGTGGTCTCAGTACAATCATTGTCGCAATAATCCATTTCCACACCTCTCGGTAACAGCAAACAGTTAATTATGTTGTTTTCTTGTTAACTGTTTAGTTCTTGCAATTCTAGGAAATCATCATTTTACAGGCAACAAGCTACAACAAAATGACATGACTTGGTACAGTGTGTCAGGTCTAAATTAATTTTTGCATGGATATAATGCACATTTTTGCCATAAGAGTGACAATGATTTACTGGGCTCGTTAACTAAGCGCCTGCAGCCATGATTATCTCTCCAACTATAGATACAGCGCTGTCAGTCATGAAACATTAGCAGCCTCTTTTATTGTAATTGTTTCACTTTCATTAAAACAATTACAATTACATCATTGCTGTAAAAAAGACTTTGAGTGTACCATATTTTAAAAAAATTAAAAAAAAAATTACGATTGGATGTCTTGATAAAATATACTGTTGTAGCACCAGGAGCGCTTACAGAAGTGGGCAAAGATGCTGCGTGCCCTTGTTATGGTACTTGTCTAGTTGTACATTTTGGAAATCTCGATTGTTGGTGTGGATTTGATTACGGAGAACTGCCACACTGCAACCATTATGCACCATGCAAATACAAACGGTCTCTTCATTACAATAAATAGCAGGCAGCCAGGCGAGGTTGCAAGTGGACACATACTGTAGCATTCGAATGATTCTCTTTTAAAATCAAATTATGGCGAAATCTGCCTCTGTGGAAATATACTAAATAAATACAGAACCCAACAACAAAGTTGATTACAAAAGGTCACATTACATTTATTTGCCGAAGTGTCTCTTTTGTTCTCTCTTTCTCCTCTAGCTTGCGTTTCTTAGTCATGGAGTAATTACAGCGTGGGCACAGGTTATGGATTGATTTGCGTAAATTTGTCTTATTAGACTTACTTGGCTCCCAGCAGGCAGTGAGAGCAATAAGAGCCGTGTCAGGCACATAAAAGATGCTAGGTCCGATAAGCATAGATAACCCCTTTACATTTACATTCAAACAAGGCTTTTAGAAAAAGCCTTAGCAACAGGCCTCTGTAATGAGCCCACATCTTGCCCTGGTTTTAAAGCTATGATCTTGGAGAGCAGCTCTAAATTGGAAATTATTACACATTAAGCCCTCGACAAGGGCTCCAGGATCGAAAATATCGATATCTTGCCTGGGACAATAAATCCAGCAGAGCTCTCTATTTCTTTCCAGCATGTTCAGCTCAGTCGTACCCGGCTACTGTTCATGGCACCTTATTTAAATTTTCCTGTAACAAATTAATTCCAGCGTTTTCACACGATTGAATTAGTGGGCGAGCGGCCGTGCCGTCACAAGTGTTCGGCTGCTTCGGGGGAGACAAATTGCCGACCTGGACAGCGGGGTAACAAGCAGCGAGTGTTGAGTCCCTGATAATCTTCCCACTAATTCTCCATTACAGCAAAATGAAGCCATAAATCTTCCTGACAGGTGATCGATGTAAACATTGTTTCCCCCCATGATTGCCAGCGATCCCAGCGGAGGTACTGTCCGCTCACAATCCGCTGAAATTACTCCCCGCGCGAGCCCTCCCCTGAAAAAAAGAAGGGGAAAGAAAAAAAGGTGAATGGCATGAAAGCCTTACATTCTTCCTTGACAAAAAAAAGTCAACATTTTGCTTTAGCTATGCTAACCAAATAGACATGTTGAGAGTTTAACACCGATGAAAACCCTGCCTTTCGAATAAAGGTCACGGTCACTTAAATATGGAAAAAATTGATTTATAAAGAAGCCAACATTGGAAAAAAAAATGAGGTAGATAAGCAAAGAGAGTGAAAAATGAGACATTTAGTTGCTAGTGTTTAGCAGCCTGGCGGAGACTGAAGGCTGAGCTGTGTAGTAGTGTGTATTAAATTACTTTATCCTTTATCGAGTGTCGTTAATGTCCTGTAAATGAGAAGTGGAAGTACCCTGTGGCTTGGCCTGTGGCCTCTATCCATGTGCACTTAATTCAAGAACAGATATTTTAAGTTCTGCTTCTTGAAGCCTGGCTGCCCAGACCAAAGCCCAGCTCCATTTCAGTTCACACTAACCTCATCCATTACTGCCACTGCACAACCTCTGTTCCCTGATCTCAAAGACCTACATCCTAGACTTGTAAACGTTCAAGTCTGGTGATTAAATATGATTCTAAATATGTACCAGTCATATGTGATCTGTTCAAAAGCTGAAGTATCACTTTGTGATGAGAATGATTCCTTTGAGAGTTATTTTATGCCACCTCTAGGCTACTTCAATGTCAGGCAAACGGGCCTAGTCTTTAGATCTTTAATGATTCAAAGAACGTCTAATTTCTCATTTTCTTTTGTTCCTCTCTCCCAGTGATGTGACGGAAACAGTTTTGAACGATTGAGTTGTCAAGCAGTCGAAGCTCAGCACACATTATCAGGCTGTTAACTGTCTGATTATATTCTACACTGTTATTAAATCATGCATGCGATTACAGAGGCTGCGATGCTCTTAAAGGGAAATCCTCTGTTGCATGTCACCTTGGTGCCAAAGGAAAATTTCTCTGAAAGACAAAGCTCCAAATTAGTCTTTAAATGCGCCGAACTTTGATCTACTCACCAATTATTAATTAAATATACTCATCACCAGTCACCAGTATGCACTAATGACAAACAAAAGGACGCACTGGGACATTATTTGACATGACCATGTGTGCTTTAGTCAGTAACCTCAATGCAGCTTTGTTAGAAGGATTTTTAGAGTTGCTGGATGAGCAGCACTGCTTCAACTAGACCTACTGTGGAAGTGTATTTATGAGAGCCATTCAGCCAATGCCTAAGGGGCATCTGTAAAGGACAAGGCAAGCCCTCTCTGAACAGACATCTTCTATTGGCTTTAAAGGTTACTGCTCCTCCAATTGGTCCCAGTCTGGCAGTGTCACTTGCAGTATGACTTCATCACCCCGGGAGAGGAGGACAAGACGAAAGAAAAACAGTTGGTGGCCATCCGTCAATGTCCATCTCAAATTACCACTCGACCAATCACCGCACAGGATCAATAGCGAGTCAAGGCAGAGGGGAGGAGACCGGGGGTGACCAGCCTAGAGATGGAGGAATAACTGATCAATACATGAGGATGGATTTTGTCATTTTGAAAACTTGCTGTCAGAGAAAGAGCACTGCTACAGGGTACTCACGCTGATCTTGGACATCTCCCAAGAGACGAAGACGGTTGGTCCGAAATTAGAGCCCAGCATCCAGGATGATAGAAGTTGACTATCACAAAAGGGAGGGTTACAAAAATAACAGTTCAACTTTTTTTATTGGTAAAAATTGAACGTTCAACAAGTGGACAAAACCTATTGATTTTTGCATTGACAAAATTCAAGCACGAACAAGGAAAAGTAGCCACAGGTGTCTCACAAAAGATATAGGAGATAGATCCAGATTATTGAGGCTTTTCTCAGACTAATGGCTGTGTGATCGCAGACACTGGGTTTATTGGCAGACGAAGTGGGCTGATTAATGTTGGTTTAAGCAAGTTGGGATAATATACGAGGCTTATTTGAGGTAGCGACTGCCTGAAATCAGCAGAGTAAATGCATGAGTAAGAGCTATTGATTCTGATATTCACCCATAATCGACAAGTAGCCTTGTTGGCTTTTGGATATTGAGTGGTAATTGGGCTTGGTTTGCTATTTGCTCAAAGAATGAACCAATGAACAAGCATTTAGGGAATCGTTAGGTCATGACTGATGTGCTGGTAGATGAAGTTTATCCAAGTGCCTGGTTAGATCTCTGTATAATGGCAGTATTACAATACAAACGCTATAAGAGTTAACATAAGTATTAAAATTGGTGGTATGGTGGTACAGCAGGTAGTGGTGCTGCCTCACAGTTCCAGAGTCCCTGGTTTGATCCTGATCCTGAGTTTTGCATGTCCTCCTTGAGTCCAGGTTTTCTAGTTGCATGCCAGGAAGTGGATTGGTCCATTGTGGCTCAATTGCCCCGAGGTGTAAATGTATGTGCATACTGTGACGCAATGGACTAGTATACCATCCAGGATGCATTCTCACCTCATACAAAATATTCCTTGTACTGTATAGGCTCTGGATCCACTCCATCTCTGACCAGGATAAAGTGGTTCCTGTTGATGAATGTATGTCTTGTTGGTCGCAAACAGCCATCCAATCTTTTCCACAAAGAGTCGTGTTTCCATTCCAATCAAACCATCAATTGTTCAAAGACCATGACCAATTGATTAAAGTTGCATCAAGTGAACCTACAGCCACACTGGCACTTGCAGCATAGGGGTGAACTACCAAGCAGGGATAAGTTAACAGTCATCACCTCAGTTGTCACAGTTACAGATAGGTGTACTACCAGTTAACATAATGGCCTCTAAGATATAATTTATAAAACATCATCAGGTCAGAAGGCAAATGGAAATTGCATAAATATACAATTAAACATGTGAATAATTTGCCTCAGGTCAAACATTGATTTCTTCCCCCTCTTTTGGAGAGTGTTGGTGGTGTATAGATGAATGCCCAGGGCTACATTGATACTACGCTAATCATGTAATCATCCCACATCTTTCTTGTAGGAAACTGCTTGTGTGAATGTTCTTTCCAACATGGCCGTGTGGGATTTTGTTGAAGTGATTTACTAGGGCCAGTGTGAAAATGGAGAGCGAGGTAGAGAACAGATTCTGAGGGCGTTCTCTTCCAGTGCAAGGTTGAAGATGTCTCCGAGTTTGGCTTGGTTGAGTGCACAGAGCAGCCGAGAGCACCGACCTCTGTGAAGTGTATTATTGCCGATCAGAATATCTCAAATTGAAAACAAGACCTCCAAGCCTACATAACTGCTTTTACATACAGCTTCATTGCACTTGTTATATCTTTAGCTGTTCTTTTCATTCATGTATTCCTGTCATATTTTTTTGTGGAGGAGAGATGACATGTCCTGGGGCATGTTATTATTTTTGAAAAATTCAACGATTTAAAGTGTAACATTTCCAGACTCCAAGGTCACAGCTGTGTGCATGTTTTTTTCCCTCTTCTTTCCCTCCCTTTTCTCTTTCTCGCCCTCTCTGCAAATCGATTGTTTCTAAAGAGCTCAAACGGAGCGCAAGGACTCTGGGGTCCTCCGGCAATGCGGTCGGAGGGAAAGCGCTGCTAGGGACACAGGCGTAGGGAGAGAGCGCTCTCCCACTTTTCCGAAAGCCTGGCAGCCTGACCTCAGAGTTCAGGGCGAGCGGGCGGATTGGCGCGAGTACAGGAGAGTCGGGCCCAGAAGTCAGCCGCCTAGGCTGGCACAATGCATCTTGGCCTCTCCTTCTGCCTTCGCCAAGATCTTGTAAAAAAGGGTCTTTTTTCAGGTTTTGTCAGGGGTGGATGTAAATTTGATTCACTCTCCATTTATTAAGGCCTGATTACAGGATCATCTATGCTCTAACTAGTGCTTTCAAATGTTGACCATGCAGCGCTTGTTTAAAACATGAGGGCACAGAACAGGGTAAAGGCCTGTCTCTCAATAACCTAACTGAATATTCTGTGGTGCCGGGGTGCGCCAATACATAATGCAAAAAAAGACAGCCAAGAAAGAGAGTTTAATAGGAAGTTAAGAGTGAGTGTTTGTTGAGCAAGGAGTTTTAATAACTTGGGACAGCTTCTTTTGTTCCAGTTGTACTTCCTTTCAAAAGAATGTTTCAGCCAGATGTGCTATCATGGACAACCGAAAGCTACCAAAGACCATTTAGCATGTGCTTATTTGCATTATACTAATTGATTGCAATTAAATTAATCAATCATTAGCTGTGGTATTAGTGAGCAAGGCTTTATTTTATGCCATATATGCGTACTGTGCAAAATTTTTAGGCACCCTGTTTATACAAACTTTGTTATAGATTTCTATGTTATGGCTTCTACTGTACATTATCGAGTCAGTACAAAAACATTTCAGAGTTCTGAGCATTTGTTTTCCAGCACAAAATTAAACGTTACAGGGAAAAAAAGGTTGTATTTGAGCAGCATATTACATAAGAGACCACTTTTCAGATTAAAAAAGAAAACATAATGAAGGCTACCAGGTTTTGGTGCAAAATTAAGAAGCGAGTATGACAAAGTGTCCAGAAGAACTGTGGCTGGTTTCGCAAGACGCTCAGTAAAACCTACAGCTCATTTCCTTATAAAACTGTACTCATTGTACCTCTGACGACTATTTTTTTTAAAAGCAAAGGGTCGTCTCACACCAAATATTGACTTTGTTTCATTTATTATGGCTTGCTTATAAAATTTATCGTATTTTTTTAAAGTTTCATTTCATTATTTTAAGCCCTTTTTGGTCTCCAGCATTTCTTTCCATGTGCCTAAGACTTTTGTACAGTACTGTATATACAGTATGTCGTACTATAACTAGATAGAATGAGGGATGCTGTCTACTCCTACGGAGAAAGAGAGAATTCCCAGTGAACAGGTAAAAACCTGATAGCGCTCCATCTCCCAGTGGCAGTGCCCACTCTTTCTATCTGACTTCCGTCTCGATGTTCCATGTACGTTGACGGTGACAGTCCTTGGCATTCCAGCCCCACAGGGGGTCAGCCGTGTAAGGAACATAAAAGGCCAATTTAATTTAACGCGTCCGCTGCTCCCAAGTATTTTAATTCAGACAGCTGTGACGGAGGAGTTAATATTTTACTTGTCAGAAGCCAAGCCGGGGCCACTGAATCATAGTAATTCTCATTAAGAGGCTCTCCCCTAGCAGCACCCTAATTCAAAATAATGAAAGTAAAGACTGAGAGAGATTCTAATGCTAGTTGAGGCCTATCTTTTAATATTCCCCCCTTGATGGATTAGGTAAGTGGGAAATTCATCTTGGATCATGGGGCCTAATTCAATAAGGGATCATTCCAGGAGTATTGCATTTTATAATAATGTCATTTAAAGTGTCGTCTTCCATTCTGACTGTCCCATATGTATGCTTATATAATGGTGCCAGAGGGATAAACTTTTACAGGGGGAATCACACTTCCGCCCCCCCCTCCCTATGCATGCTACCTCTTTTGTTCCCTCTCTCTCTCTCTCTCTCTCTCCTACCATCTCCCTCTCCACCTCCATCTCTCTGTCTCATCTCTCTGTCTCTTCCCTCCGCCAAAAATTATAGAGATTTCAGGTCTGCAGGCGCAGAATCAATTTCTCAGCGAAAATTTAAATAACTCAGCCAAATAGATTCTTCATATTAAGACGGTGGTACACATTAATATTTAACAAATTATCATAAATTAAATGGTGGTGTAGAAACAGCTGTTGAATACAGCATCAGATTAAGAGGAAATAGGCATTACAAGGTGAATGTCGGTTACCGTTGTCTTATTTCTATAAAAAACCAGAAGCATATCGAGGTAAATAATGGTTAAAAAAAATTATGATTAGTAACACAGTCTGGATCAATTAAGGCCAATCTTCAAAATGATCATTTGCTAAATTAAAATAATCAGTATGGCTGATTACTGTATTAGCATATAAAAAAGACCTGAATATTTTTAATGCACAAAATACCTGAATTTTTGGCACCATGAAGCTGTGGAACTGAAACTGTGCTTTTTTTTTCTTGTCCAATTACAGATTAATTTAATATTTTATATTAATGTTTAAAAAGATGCATAAAACAGTGAAGCAAAATAAAATTTTACAATGTTGCAGCATGGAACTGTATTACATTATTATTATTATTATTATTATTATTATTATTATTATTATTATTATTATTATTATTATGTGTAGACTCATCTGTG
>JAODVO010000016.1:11085074-11096853 GCA_025400055.1 Notarius lentiginosus
ACATGCAAACTCCGCACAGAAAGGCCCTCGCCGGCTACGGGGCTCGAACCCGGACCTTCTTGCTGTGAGGCGACAGCACTAACCATTACACCACCGTGCCGCCGCTTCAAAAATCCTTTATGTAATTCAGCAAAATTTTTCATCCAGCTATATATAATTTTACTTTGTTATTCTTCATTTGAGACTTTTTTTCCTGCCAATACCAAACTGTGTGAGGGAGAAAGAGAGACCTTGAGCATGCACTGTTTACTGTTTTCCTCTAAATCCAAGTTATTTTTTTTTATCTCCACATCACATTGCCAGCTGTAACAGAATAACCCAGCAAGTCCATAAAGCTATTGCTGATCAGACCAAATCATTTAAACAGGATGTTGAACAAGCCCTTTTTCATTTCAGTTGACTGTGTTTTACTCGTAATTTTCTCCTGAAGTGAATGATACGATTCTCCCAATTTCCCAGTAGTGCTAAAAACTGAATTACGTTAATGTTGTTGTTTTCACTGAGTTCTAATGATACCTGTATCTCAACAAAGCACAATGGAGAAAATGGCAATAGGTTCTGTACCAGTGCAACTCAAAGTGGTCCCAGTGGTTTCTAAAAGGCTCTCTAACTACATGGGCAATGGGCTCAAGTGTAATGGCTGCCTAATTGGCCAAGGGAGTGCTATTTGAGCAAGTTTTTGGCCTGTCTCTTTCTCACTCAGACTGCATTTCATACTTTGAAGTTGCCCTTTCATCTCTCCAGCCCCATGATGTCTGTTGTCTTCTGTCCGATGGTGTGTGCACTTTTCTTTTGCAGAGCACTTAATATAAAACAAAGGCGAACCTTTAGAGATTTCATGCTTCTTTCTTCTTTTTCTTCTTGTTCTTCTCTCTCTCTCTCTCTCTCTCAGTCCCAGTCTGTCTCCTAATCTGTCAGGACAGATCCAGGGTTTCATTCAAAAGTCATTTGGCATACTCCCTTTATCTGTCTACGAAGAGCTTGAAGAAACAGTTCCTATCATATTTTAAAAGGAAACATTACTTTCAATATGCATCTTAAGTCAGCTTGATATTGTATGATTTTCAGCTTGATTTTGCTGTCACAGACATAAAAAGAAAAACCACACATCGTTAAAGAATTGTATGGTCATTAGTGAAGACTGGTGGTCTTAGTAAGCATAATGTATAATTTTGGAAAAAATTTCTGTTTATGCAATCCTGTTTTCTGCATGGGCACAGGTTGTGCTGATTGATAACATAAGCAGAGCGTAGAAATTTTCTTTAATCACAAGTCTATCGTAAGAGGATCTTCCTCACATAATCTGACATGGGGAACAGTCTGTTAAAGAATTCACCAAGATTTTACTGGGATCATCTTGTACAGTGTGACTAATAATTAAAAGACTGCTGTAATCTTGCAGTCTAAATCCAGCATAAGTTTAAAAAAAGTACTGTATATCAATTTAAGATGATTAAACTGGCGACAAGTTTTGGGTTAAAGTAGTCTCCCCGAGCATGATTGCCAGCCAAGTGCCCACTTGAGCATCTAAGTGCTGCTCTTTTTTTATGGCAAATAAATCAGTGCTAACTCCCGGCCAAATATTATGGTGGTAAATTTAGCAACAGACCATGAAGACCCAATATGGACCACAGACAGTTCATGAGATGAGATGAATGGCTCGGAAGTGAATTACGGCACTATGGTCATTTTGTTATCACCGTCCTAAGGGCAAATCCTCGGCGTCTTAAGAGGTTCAAATAGTCCTGCAGTATCATTTCTGGCTAAGGGCAGTGTAAAGCTTCATGAACCTCGTCACTCTGGCAGTTCACATTGCTGAGTTGCAGAAAACTCAGACTGGAAAAGAAGGGAGGGTGTGGAAGTGGGGAAACAACAGACAGAGGGCAGATGGAGGAAAGGAAGGGGGAGTGTGTGGCTCCTGGCGTCTGGTAAAAATGGGTGGCTGATATGACAGCTTATCATTATTATGAGAGGTTATAATCACAGTGCGGTTTATCATATCATGGGCATCATGTCAAGGTCTAAAACTTAAATTCCTAAAAAATATATATGTTTATATAAATGCTTTGCACATTTCATGAACATGTCAATCAAAGAAAGCCCGTGAAATCTAACACAACTGATTAGATGACAATCCTTTATGTAATTTACTTATTTTACTCATTGTTTGGTTTTTTCTAAATTATGTTCTATGTTAGAGTTTGTTTGCCCATCTGTTTTAGTATTTCATGTACAGTATTACTATTCAGTTGAAAATATCATGACATATCTTTGCCATATGTAGCCTTCTCAGAGCACAACTGGTGTCCAGATACATACAGTATAATCCCTACTATATACTATACACTACATACTGTATGTAGTAAACCTGCTCGATTTTTGTCTCAGATTGAGCGCTATCACTTTACACGATGAAGACTGACAGATTCTGTGAGGTGCTAACTCATATCACTGATATGACATAGTTTCAAAATCTAAAATGTCCATTTTAACTTGCTCATAATTTGGTCTGTATATGAGTCATGGCTCCTTCTCTTGTATATGGGTATTCTGTCTGTTCCATGCTACGCTACAACCCGAGGTAGTGCATTTAGAGGTTTCAAGTGCACTACGTTGTACATAGTGAATAAAGTGCAGAGAGAGAAAGAGAGAAAGTGTAGCACTTCACTGTCCACTGTCAGAGCCCTCATGTTATCCAGAAGTCAGGTTTAAGTCCATTAGAGTGTCTACAAAGCAGTACTTTGAGGCACTAATTATCCTTTAGTGGGCAGGAAATGAAAAGGAGTACATGGTGTTTTTATGGTCTTGGTGGTCTCCTGGGTTGTCTTAGTTCAGTCGCCAAATTAAATGGTGGTTGGCAAGCTCTAGATGGTCACTTTTATTTATTTTAACTTTCTTTCTTTCAATTTGGCTACTAAACATTTACACCAAGACCATAAAAACATGTTCGAATATTTGCAAATTATTTTCCAGAACTGTGTACAAAGAAAATATTATACTGGGGGAAACAACATCAACAAAAATAAAAACCATTACCTTGAAGCTGGTAGCCTGTACCTTAAATGTGGATGAATTTGCATGATGAAAAGTCATCAGTGTAAACACTGATATCAAATACATCTCTGAATCCGAATTAAAGGAATTGTCCACGTGACTACTTATTTTCCTGTAATGCTAAAAAAACAAAGCTTTGTGAGGAAAGAAGATGAGCTGAAAGTGCAGTGTGAGTTGGTGAGGTTTGAGCTAAAACCCTGGCCTCCATTGTTCTCAGGTCCGTCTCCTCTAACAGAACCAGCGCGGATCAATAATTCGATATCACTGGCGTCTGAACCCGATACACAGCGCCCTTTATCCCTCTGAGCACTATTAATTAATAGCCTCAAACATCTCTGTGTATTAAGGTACAGGACGGCTAATGGGGCCGGTTCAAAACAGAACACAAAACTTAGGCTATCGATGAGTCGAATGATGAACCAAAATAAGACTCGAACAAACAAACAGAGCAGATGCGACATGATGCGGTTATTTTCATTCTTTTCAAATTGTTCGTGTTCTTTCATGTTATTGCGTATTCCTGTGAATATGAACACATTTGTGGAAAAGAATCTGCCATTAATAATAATAATAATAATAATAATAATGAGATCGCAATTCATAATAGAATAACGTGAAAAAAAGGTTTGTTCGGATTATAATTATAATATTGTATATTCTAATTAAGTTAAAGTTTTCCCCCTTTGCATCAGAATTACCTCCTCGCTCTTTTCCATCTGTTTTTAAGCTCCTGTTGAAAATAAACTGAAATACAAATAAACTAAAATAAATAAATAAATAAAACTCCGATTTTAAACAGCGCCATGCATTATGTGTTAAAAACTAAATACACCCTCATACAGGACAGAAAGGATCATCACACAGTACCGTTATATAATATACATTACTTCTTCCCCATAACAGACTCTTGATGATACACTGAGACATCAATGAAACATTCTAACATTACTGGGTTTTGTTTCGTTTTTCGATTAAAGCACAATCTTTATTTTCCTTTTCCAAAATGTTGATCAGAGGTTGCGTGAAATCATCATAAATGACAAATTAAAATAAAACTGGGTTTCATGTGTAAATATTGGACAGTCCCTGCAGAGTGCCGATTGGACAAACTCCAAAATCGTTCAAAGATCTGAATTAAAAAAAAACACCTCACGAATTAATAAATCAACTCATTAATAATTAGTGCCAGTCAATAAACCGAGTACTGACGTTTGGTAATAATAATAATAATAATAATAATAATAATAATAATAATAATAATAATAATCAGCCATTCACAGAACAGCAACACGGATCTTGTACAAAAGTTTTGTGGATTTATTATGAAATGAAAACACTGGGGTCAGGTGAGTTCACGTTTCACAGTAATGACGAAATTATAATTTGTTTTTTGCTTTTTTTTTTTAAATGGTAAAAGGTATTTTAGGGATATTCCAGGAGATCCGAGCCTGCAGTCGAGGTACGTTCATTTTATAAAAAAAAAAAAAAAAAAAAACAAAAAAAAAAAAAAACCCACCAACATTACATAGAGATCCACATGATTATCAACACACGGTGTGAATAATAATAATAATAATAATAATAATAATAATAATAATAATAAAAAGCCCACAAGTGTTCCAACAATATCTTCATGAAGCACAAAATAACCAAAATATCTTTCCATTTTGACAAACTGTACATGTTCCCGTACCGAATGCGCCCAGGAGCTAAAACATCTGGATCTGTACATTAACACTTGGACCTCAGTGTAAGCTGCAACCAAAGTGGACACTCTCTGTATTGGATAAAGACCTGATATGGGATTAGTTCACCATACACTCAATAATAATAATAATAATAATAATAATAATAATAATAATAATAATAAGTAAAGTGTGTTTAAAATGTGTTTTTTGTCAAGTTTTCCCCAAACGTCCACTGGCTCGAGAACCCCTCCCCAAACAAAATCGTTTAAGGTGTCCAAGTTCACCATCTGAACTGGGTACTGATTTCACGTGAGTGCGCTGACGTCATAACACACTGCGACACTGAGCTCGGGTGATGGCACGTTAGGAAAAAGAAGCTTTAATATGATTGTTGTTGTTGTCCTTGCGCACAGACATCCATAGGTGAGTGTCCTTTTCACCAGAAACTGTTTCAGATAAAACGAGGCCAGCCTCTTTTTTTTTAACTTTCTTTTTTCCTCAAAGATAACTAATAATGTAGATATTCAAACAGCAAACTACGCAGAAAGTGCTCGCTTTGTCACACAACAGTCGAACGTGTCCCAGCTGCGTTACCCATCACATGTTTGTCTTGGACAAACGTTTCCGCTTCCGGTTCGTCCATGAGAGCAACCTGTGTCCGTGACAGGCTTGAGTTCGGTTTCACAGTTTGTGTTGTTCATGTCATAAATAAGCCTTTATTCTGGAGTGTCCTTCATTAGAGAGTATAAATAAATGGTCCGAGGAGTATTGTGAGTGGGAAGTGTGCGCGTGTGTGCGCCGGCGCGTCACAGTCCGAGCGCCGCCGCGTGCTTTTTGGCCTTCAGTCTCAGGTCCGCGATGCTCGAGTTCTTGTTGCTGTTCTTGGCTGCGGCCGCTGCGGCCACCACCGACGCCGCCGAGGCGGATTCCGCCGCCAGTGTGGCCAAAGGCAAGCCGAACGGCGGCGCAGGGAACATCATGTACGGCGCATGCGCCGCCAGGTGAGAGTGCAGGTGATGGTGCGCGTGGGCCACGGCGCTGTCCAGCTGCAGCTGCGCCTGCACCTGAAAGGAGAAGGGTGGCACGTTGCAATGACTATCCTACGGACGCACACGTGGGGAGAGAGGGGAGGAAATACACATTAACTCCACTACTGGAATGCAACTACACCAGTCTGAAAACAAAAGTAGATTTTGAAGGGTTCATCATGGATTTCACCAGCTAGTGCAACCCTTAAAAGTGCCTCCAGGAATTTTTCAAACATTGATGGTTCCTGAAAGAAACCAGTTTTTAGAGTGGAATGGTTTCAGGGGTATATCTGGGCAATCGAGATAAAGCAAATGAAATAAAATTAATCTTAATGCACAATTCTTTGATTACTAAAATGCAGTTGAGATGATCTAGGCTATTCTAGCTTCATCCTGACTCAACTCATAAAAATGCCTCCTCGTCCATTACCCAGGATTCAGTGCATGCTGATTGGACCCAAGTTCATGCCAAAGCAGCATCACTCCATGCACTCAATTTGTCTCAGCACTCGCGCTTCAGAGGACACTTGCCTGTTGGAATGGCATGCGCAAAGCTCCCACGTTGACATATGGTGCGACGCGGCACGCTTCAAACTGACTCGCAGCTCCGATGAGCACCCCTGCGAAGAGAGGAAGTGTGTCACTTGTGTTTCGAGCTGTCGTTGACATACTCCAGCTTCAGCAAGGACCAACCACACCGTGGCTACTTTTCCAAAACGCATGCAGGAGAGGTTCAATTTGGGCAGATTTTTTGGAATCGCACGTGACACAAATATAAACAACAACTCATTCAACATAGGATTATAACTTCATTTAAAATTCCTGAACCATTATTACTATAATTATTTGTCCTTTAGTTATAAGTACTGAAACTATAACAGGCTATCAGATTTAGAGCTTACTGCATATGCATCCTATGTCTTATAGCTGAATAATAATTTTCAAACAAACCAACGCACCTTTGTGTAACTGGTTTTCCTGTTTTCTGCATTTGGCTCTCCTGTTTTGAAACCAAACCTGTGGGGAAAGAAATTCATCAGCGCCGCTGTGATTGACAGCTGCATTCAAGTGCACGCGTAATTCTTCTCCAAAAGGGGGGGAAAAAAGAAAAGAAAAGACAAGAACTACAGGAAAAGCATTCTATAATCTCTGAAGACTGAAATATTAATGATGCTTAACCCCCAGATTTTAATTAGAACAGGCTTGAGCAGGCGGTGGAGATAGATAGATAGATAGATAGATAGATAGATAGATAGATAGATAGATAGATAGATAGATAGATAGATAGATCGAACCACAAGACGAGACGATTCCAAATGTATAATTAAACGAGGAGAAATAAGAAAGCTTTGATCCTCTTTAATCGGACCACAATAAACCGGCCTTCTCAGCACCGGTTTCATCTTTCCCTCAGTGTTCCAGAAGAACCTAATCGACTTTCTGATACCAAACACCAGCATGAGATTATAGCCTTAGACATCCGAGCAAAGCTATCTGACTCTCCCATTAGTAAGACGGGCCAAATTAATTACCTTTATCTGTTGGAGAATTCATGTTACTGATTCCTTTAATGGCGCACAGTTCAGCTTAATTACTGTCATCACAAGTTCTCCACAAAGCCCCCTTTTGAAGATTTTTGGACCCGATTTCTTTTTATTTAAAAAAAAAACTGTTATTTTTTTTTGTCATGAGTAGCCCGGATTTTGAGATTAGGCGTCTCATTACTATGTTAATCTGTTGTGAATCCCCTCCTGTAGCACAGAGCGCTGCACAAATGAACCCGAGGCTCAGTTTATCAACACTTTAGTGCTGGGAAAGGGAAATGTATCTGGTGCAAAACGAAATAGCTATTTTGCACTGCTCTAAATTGATTGCTCAAGAGTGCAGGGATGATGCACCCCCCCCCCCTTTACATTTAAAATAACAATCCAATTTGCTTATTCGATCTGAAATTTTTCTTTTGCTTTAAAAAAAAAGATTGTTCTTTTGTATGTGTGTCCATCCATGTGAGCAGCCTGATCTTTATTGTGCGTAAAAATGATATATAATGTATGTTAATCCGCGCTCTCCTCCTCTCCCTGTGAGGGACACAATGCGCTTTTCCCAGTGCGCACAGGGACTCCAAAAAACACTGAGGCTCTCTCAGCTCACTTTTAATTCAGGGGAGGTCTCTCTCTCTCTCTCTCTCTCTCTCTCTCTCTCTCTCTCTCGCACAATTTTGATAAAGGCCATATTCAGAAAGCGAAGAATATTATTTCCATTTCATAAAAATGAATAAATAAGCTACCCAGAGAGGGTAATTTATTTTTTTTAAACCAATCACATCAAGATGTGATATGATGTGTATATTCATTATCACTGCTCCTCTGCTCAGTTGCTCGTCTCTCGTTACACACAGACTAGAAGCCTTTAACGAGGAGCGCTTATTATGTTTCTGTGCAGATGGCCTTTCCCTTTCGAGGAAGGGGGGAAAAAAGAAGAAGAAGAAAAAAATCATGCTACAGATGTCGCCTGTGGGGTCAACTTGTAGCAAAAACGAGGGGGAAAAAAACCTTAAGGTTTTATAGCCTAAGGATAGCATACAGCAAAAAAAAAAGTTAGAAAAACAGAACGGTATTAAGGTTGGATAAATAAATAAATAAATGTCTAGCACATTTATGTTTTAGCTTTATTTTATGGTCATATATTTCGAATTTATATTGAGTATTCATTTTTATTATCACTTCATTCATTCATTCATTCATTCATTCATGTATTTGTCACTAGAGCAGAAATGAAAACCGTGTATTTGAGTTGTAAGAGAGCAGTCTGTGTTTCTCGATAAACAGAAGAATACTTGAATTTCTTTCAGTCATTTCAGGGTTAATGCACCAGAGATGTGTTTGCACTAAGCACGCAGATCTCAAGTTCAACATCGTCCAAATCACACTTGAATAAAAGCCCACAGCGTCGTGCACGAAATCAACCCGCATTTCGTTCCGCACAAATTTCAAAGTTCATCACAAATAAATAAATAAATCTAAAACTCTGCCCCCCCTCCCCCGAAAAAAATTGTGCACAGTGAAAAGGTGCACAAGGTGTGTGTTGTGGATTGAAACAGAGATGTACGACATGCTGAAGGTGACAAGTCGTACCTGCACGCGCGCTTCGGACAGCCCGAGCCGCTGACTCAGCTCCTCGCGCATGAACGCATCCGGATAGTGCGTCTCATCGAACAGCCTCTCCAACTCGTTCAGCTGCTCCAGAGTAAAGTTAGTCCGACTTCTCCTCTGCTTGATTTTAGTCTGCGTCTCGTCCTCTGTCGGCTTGGCGTCCTCTTTGCGTTCTTTCACGTCTAGGATGCCTTCACGGAGGAAAAGAGGAAGAGGTCAGTCCCGAAGGGATTCGTCCCAAACTGCGTTAAATATTCGGGCTACATTGTGGCAGCGGATAAGCATGGCTATGAACCAGGGACTGAGATCTCAACGAGCATCCGAGGAGCTTTAAACAAATGTGTGATGGACGAAAGGCATCAGTCGGCCTGCCTGATATCAGTCACGAGTGTTTTGTCCTCCTAAGGAGAGCTCTTTAATTATTTACACCTTATAGCCTGCACTCACACGGATACACAGTGCACACCAGCTCACTACACTGTTATTACAACCGGATAAACATAAGATAAACAGCTTCCCAAATCCTTCTGCTCATAATGGCAGATAGCAGAATATAAATAACTATAAACACGAGCACTAGTGCATTTGAATGGGAATATAAAAATAAATGCTTTCCTTGAGTAATTTACAGCATTATTCTAGCTGACATAAAATGATATGAAGTTGGTGTAAATAGGTCTATAGGACAAATTTATGAACTCATAGATGTACACATTTAAATGGTTATTATTATTATTATTATTATTATTATTATTATTATTATTATTATTATTATTATGCGAGCATTAGTGTTAATATTATCATGACCTTTAATAATAATAATATGAAGAGGAAGAATAATTTCTCGACCCTGTGATATTATTATTATTATTATTATTATTATATACTCAGACCTTACAAGCTAATTTTATTTTTTAAATTTTTTTATCCGAATGTTAGAATCCTTGAGAATAGCCTCCTGCTTTTTGCTGCACTTTACCATTTGCCGACATTATTATTATTATTATTATTATTATTATTATTATTATTATTATTATTATACAGTTCAGTAGATGTATTTAGCCTATTGATTTAAGCATGCACCATGTTACATGGAGCCATAAACTAAAATACTAAAATGCTAAAATGTAGGTAATGCTGTAGACACTCACAGATCCACTATGGTTTTTCTCTCTTTTTTTCTTGCTTGCTCTTTTAAAAATTTTCCGTCCATTTCGTTTCATAAAGTTACTCAATAATTCAGAAAACTAATGAGCTTGATGAAGTGATTTTAACGTGTTTGTTTGTTTGCTTTTAGGACAGTTGAATCTGTACACGCACTTCATAGTAAAATAAATAGGCATCTCTTAATGCATCTGTCCGATTCCAATGTAAAATTCGTAAATATTCCAGGTGGAAATATAAGATGGAATTTTATCCGACTTAAAAATAATGCTCAGTAGCTAATAGAGTGAAAGAAGTGCATTGCGCACAAATTATTAATAACCCGCGCGCTGGAGTGTTTTTTTTTTAACAGAAACAGATTAAACTTTAAAGATTGTACTTTATTATTATTATTATTATTATTATTATTATTAATAATATTTTTTTTTTCAAATTTCTTTTCGACAGTGAATGTAACTGACCTGGTCTAAAAGAAAGACCGACGCGTGCTCTCACTTCACTCACCGTCTGTAAGTTTGGGGCTCCCCGTGTCCCTTGTCCTCTCCGGCCCCGTCATGTCCGCTTCTCTGACCGGTGAGCGCGCGACGGCTCCTCGCGCTAGAATGCTCGCGTCCTCGCGCCCTGCTTCAACCGGGAGCGCTTCCCTGGCTCGCGCCGCCGAGCCCGTCTCCAGCACTTCCCGGTACGTGATCGCCTCTTTCTTCTCTTTCACTTTCTGATCAAAGGATTTGGACACGAAAGCAGTGAGTTCTTCCATCACTGGTCCCAAGAAGAAGAGGAAGAAGAAGGAAAACTAAACCCCGCCAGTCTTCTCTTCTCCTCTCTTCTTTTCTCTTCTCACTCACTTTGGCAAGCTCAGTTTCTCAACAGTCTATAAGACAAGACATCAATGGCGCTTATTCTGTGTGTGTGTGTGTGTGTGTGTGTGTGTGTTCTTTCCTTCTCTCGAGCTGATGCGGGCTGCAAACTCTCGGAGCTCGCGCTCTGCTCGGCAGCTCGGAGATGTGGGCCGGTTCCTGGACTCGTCGCGGGGAGTTACAGACCTGCTGCTCACTGAGCCGCGATTGAAGTCACACTATTTATACTTTGCAACGCCTGGCCCCTTGATCCGTGCAAATTACCTCCCCTCAGGAAGCCGGGATGAGCCCCCCTCCCTTCTTCCTCTTCTTCCTCTTCTTCTCCTTCGTCTTCTTCTACCTCTTCTTCTGTACCAGAAGAGAAGGTTTGTGTTTGTGTGTGTACTAGGTTGGGGGGGATTTATCAACCCCTCATCCTCCTCAGCTCATCCTCACGAGGATGCTATTGGTCATTGATCCAAGATTGTCAAGGCGGACAAATTAATGCAATTAAGCGCAGGTTCCGTTTGTCGCCAGTTCGGTTACTTTTATTGAATTTGCGCACCGATGCGTTTCAGTCTACAAGGGGCGCGGTCTCAAAAATGGAAATGACAAAATCGATCATGGGCAGAAAAAGAGCGAGACTGAGATGCATGGACTCAACAGTTGACTCAGGGGCAAATAAGCGGTTTTTTTTTTTTTTTTTTGGTGTGCCTTTAGTTTATTTATCACAATTAGGACGCATCCGTTAATGACTTAACAGTCTGGAGTGCACGCGCGTGGAATTCTATTTTGACTGGCTTTAATATAATGCTGTTAGAAAGGAAAGAGTTGATTGACTAATTGTACTATATAGA
>JAODVO010000016.1:11110238-11120799 GCA_025400055.1 Notarius lentiginosus
AAATATATAACTGTACCAAAATAACACAGTTGTTGGGAATAAAATATGATAGAATCACAAAGATAACTGCTGTCATGCTTCAAAATGTGATTAAAATCCACCGAGCATGTTTATTTGGGGGGGGGGGGAATCCTGAAAATTCACAACTAATGTTCCATCTTGGTGTAAGTGTGGACCGCAGTAGAAGTTTGGAAGGTGTGATTGGGTGTTTGTGAGCTCAGCTAAGTGGAACAGGTTGCCTCAGTCCAGGCAGCTATCCGTCACTGTCACGTTAAAACAGTTTGGGTCGACTTATGGAGTCGGGGACGAAGCACCCTGATAAATCAGGGGTGGATTGAGTGGACAGCTCAGTATGATTGATATACTGACAGGATATGAGTAAGCGCCATGTGAGCTCTAAAATATGAGAGAAAGAGAGGTAGTGGGTAAAAAACTACCCATGGAGTGCATATTATTCAGACGAATAAGAATAATAACTGCAGCGTGGAGCTATTGCTGGTGAGAAGATTAGGGCAGTTTGGGAGCAAATATTGCTTTCCGTTTATGTGTAAATAATAAATAAATAAAAACCTGAAATTAGAATAATGCTCGATTATGGGCTGTAGTTTTTTTTTTTTTCTCTGTTCATATCGGAAAATGAGATGAACAGAAGGGACGCCCGTAGAGACTTGCAGTCTTTTCCTCACCGACACACATGACAGACGAGAGTAGCTCGAGTAGCTGATAACCCATTAGACATTAATGTTTATTCCCTTTGATCAAACCAGGCAGTTCATGCGGCATGGATGCCGCTGCAAAGAAGCAATTGCTCAATATGTCTGTGTGCAGAGGGTCTGCAACCTCTTTATCATAGCAAATACAGATAAATTTTATCCAATCACATTTTATACGCTTATGGTTTTAGGGAGGGGAAAAAAAGGCAGATATTAGGAAAAGATTTCTTTGCAGGCGCTGCTCAGGTTGCCTTTGGAATGAAACTTTGTAGCTTGAGAAGAGGTTTTTAATTTTTATTATTTATCTTTTTCAAAGCAGTCACTCTTTAATGATTAGGCACGCCAAGGTTAAGACGTTCACTGCATCCTGCTGCAGTGTTTGACCTCAAGTACTAAACAGCAGTCTCACTGAAAGTGTGCTTTCTGGATTCGGGCAACGAGAGGCGACAAGACAGCTTTCTGTGTGAGGTCGTGAGTACAGGTGCACCATGCAGGTGGCTGTTCTTCAGCAGGACAGGACGAAGAGCCCAGAAGGTGTCAGTGAAAGCTTTACTTCTTTACACTGTAGTGAGGTGTGCATGTACCTGATGACTTTCCCTGCTGCTCTTTCATCAAAGCAACAGCATTGCTAAATACGGGAAGAGGAAAGCAGGGTGCTGCACCTGGCATCTGTATGTGACTTGAGAGAGACCTTTCGGGGCATTCGTAAATCATGAGGTTTAAAAAAAAAAAAAAAAGTGATGGCCAGCCCTAGATATGCTCCAAGTTGTTTTTGTTTTATTTAAAATGTATTCACATTTTTATAAATGTACTTTATTTCTTTTAAATGCATTTTTTTTTCCATCCCCCGCTGGCCAAAAGGCCTGAAGGGGGATTATGTCGTGGTGACGTCCGTCCTGGGAAGGGTGCACACCTTTTGAACTCAACTCCTGTCACAATTTTTGGAGGAATTTCACGAAACATGACAGGATTCTTTGTTATACGTCGGTAATACGCATATCACAATTTCGTCACATTGTGCCAGAGTTCTGGCCCTTGATTTACCAAACTTGTACTTTGATAATTTCAAGAGGGTGTATTAAGCACTTATAGCATACTGTAGATATAGTTGCCAGCGGGATATATTGTGCTCTCAGAGCACTCTTGTTTATTTATATTTTAATTTATTCATGCACTAAAAAGGGGAAATGCAACATGACAATATAGTTTTTTCCTGACTCTCAACAAACACTTTTGCAGCTCTGTACACCTAAGGCTAAGTATAACCCAGAAATGTTGCTCCGTGTCTGTGGGCGCAGAACACTGATTTTTATTCATACGTCTCTGAGGTGACATCAGCTCACTGACCTGCTGGTGTAAATATCGCTTTCTTGGTAGTAGCCCAATAAGAAAAAACTGTAGCCTGTAAATAAGGTTTTATTTTTTTTATTTTTTTGAAATTTACACCACAGCAGTGCTGAGTTTTCAATTCTGATTGGTCCGAATATTTCCATGCTGCACATCACAGGTTTATATTAATGTGCTCGTTCTAATATGTTAATGTTTCTATAATAACAACTAGCACAGGGGCTTGTACGATGGACGCGCCACAGAAAACATGAGTAATTGCGAAGCGGTGGATTATTCTGAGAGTGTTTATGGAAGGAGTCTCCAGTGTCCAGTTTTTTTTTTATTTTACTAGCTTAAAAAGAGGGAAAACATGAGGTGAGGACTGTTTATAGCCGTTATAATACTAGTGATGATGAGAACTAACTTATGCTGCTGATCCATAACATTGGCTGTAATTACAAATGGATAAGCAGTCCATGGTGTTCTTTAATAAATAAAAATGGTTAGTGTTGGCCAGTTCCTCTGGTTTAACATGACGAAAACGCTTCAGGGCGTGGTGTGATTTGGAGAATAATACAACTCCGGGTGGTAGTAGTAACTCTGCTTCATGCCAGGCTGCATCACCCAACCCTTACATTGATTATTTTCCTATAACCACGCCCTGTAATTATTGTTTCCATTTAGTACCGCAGATTTTTCCACAGATGCACTTTTGGGGATTGGAATGGAGGTCAGGACCTTTTCTAACCCATAAACTCCTCTCCAGACAGGACTCCATCGCTCTCCTCTCTCACACACACACACGCGCGCACACCAACGTGACTGACTGTGGTACTTGAATTGTTGATTCAAACTGAAGCCTCACTTGCTTTTGGCAGGGTGTGTGTTCTTTATTTAATCAAAATCAACATGCTTACACTAGCCCAGATCTGAGAGGCCACACTTTCCTTTTCCTTTTGCTTTTTTTTTCTTCCCCCCTCTATCTCTTTCTCTTAGTCTTTCTTTATTCCGTCCTTACATCCAGAGTGCACACTGGTGTCTTTTTTTATTTATATCCCCCTCACTAGAGGCTAGACAAATGCTGCTGGCCTTTGTTGTCAGAAACCTTTATTTACCAAAGAGGAGAGTAAGTGAGTGACACGGCAGAGGCCTTTTATCCCCGGCTAGCCGCCAGCGCAGCTCCCTCCGCCTGCCAAAAGAAGCCCCTCTGGCCCACGCGCACCCTCCTCCACGCTTTCTCTCCTCCAGACACATCCAGCTACAAGTCCGCTCCCCTGGGTGAGGGAGAGATAGCTGCTCCGCCTCACATCGGGTTCACTCAAACAGTGACTCCAACCCAACACACAGCCCTACGTATATAAATATATTTGTTGCATTCATCCCATAATGACCCGTTTTCCACTTTTGCAATGCTGAAAACGATTTTCTGAAATGTGAAACTTTGTGCTCGTCTCAGTATCTGTTATGAATTTGAAAAATCAAATTTTTATTATAACGCTCAGTAAGAAGGTGCACTCGCGCGGTCTTTGCAAACGTGAAACAATAAAAGGTGACCATAGTCGCCGTCACGATCCCTTTACCTCGTATGGTTTATCTGGGAAGTGGTGGATCAGTGGATGGGGTTCTTCCAACACTTGAGGAAATCTTTTAACCCTTAACTGCTCACCTCGCTTTAAGTCGCTTAAGGATGAAATCATCAGCCAATAATGTAATGAATAAACGTAAATGCGATTTGTACTCCTATCTGCCTTGAGCAAGCAAGCGAGCGAAGAGTCTCTCTATTTTCATATCCCACTGTTGTTTTATTACAGTGGCCGGGGGATATAATAATTGGGATGAAAATAAGATACATTAGGTAATTTAAAATACATTTTACAATCATATTGCTGTAAACCAGAATAGATCACCGAGCTAGTGAACAGAACTCTATTACACAAATTGGCTATATTACAGAAACACAAGATATATTATTCAGACTGCAAACACACACACTCTTCATCAGATACACATCCGTCCTCCTCTGTCTGAGCCGAGCACAGATTAATTCATTACTCTGATTTCTGCGTAGTTTTCCGTGCCAGACTCGGAGACATTTTGCGCTTCGATTACCCTTCCTCGTATCTCGGACCCCGTGTCAGTCACGCAGGGATGAAGGATCTTTTGTTCACCAAACACATAAATATGGAATGAATAAATATTTTAATTTGTAAACACGGATACCCCGAGGCCAGGTGAACGTGGTCTGATACTGTGAGTCTTTTGCATTAAAAGAGCAGCGAACTAAAAGGAGACTGGAAAAACATCAGTGCAAATCAGGCGGCCGACTGGTCAAAGGTCAGCGCAGTGATCTTCATTCAGGAAGCATGCTTGTTGCCCCTGTAGTCGCTCATTAGCCACTGGACAGCGATTCAGAGTAAATATTAAGGCTGGTGGTTTTTACCTTGACCTTTCTTGCTGTGGAGGCATGTATGATGATTCTTCATTATGCTGGATTTCCCTTATAGTCGTGACTCCGCAGTGTTTCTCTCAATGTTTGTCATAAGTGACGAGACAGATTTTTAGAAGCTTTTTAAAATATTTGACCCTCTTGTGGGTCATGTGAGCGTCCGGTGAAGTCTGGGAATAAAACCTGCTTCATCTGTTCTTTTTCATCCCATTCAAAGCAATTTGGTCACGCGTCCCTTTTTAAACGTTTGCTTTTGGAATAGAAAATGAATTTCTCCCCGTCTTCCTTCTATCCTAATTTCAGCTCTTCTTGAAGTTCTTCGAAATTGGGTTTTAAATGCCAATTAGGAGGTTGAATGTAGCAAAATGAAAGCACTAGCGCGAGCAGAATGGCCTCACCTTCTGGCTGCTCAGGCTTCTGAGAGAAGAGCACGCCGAACCTTTTGGCTCCGAGCGCTGCTTTGAGAAAAAATATCCTGCCTAATGAACACATTAATTAGAACCATAACTATTTATAAGATGATAATTAGAAACGAAGCGAGGTAAACTGGGCCCTTCCTGCAATTAATGGCGGATTAATTACGACCGGTAATGAAGTGGAGGTTTGAAACGCATTAAGGTGAAGTACAGAGGAGCGTTGCGGCTTTGTGATCACTGGCGTAATTATTCCGCCGGCCATTTGAGCCCCCCCTCACCATGCTCACTCGCTCGACGCCAGTTAATCAGCATCGTTGCATCGTTATATATGCACTTAAAAGGACTTGCCAGCGCAATGACTGCCTAATTATTTCTAATTGGCAGACCCAAGCGTGGTCTTCGTGAAAGGAGGAAAGAGATCCGGCGCTCAGAGACAGAAATGACCCGAGGTCCGGCTTAGACTTGTGTATCTGTTGTGTGGAAACACCCCGCTAACCCTTGTAAAGGTCACTCGCCTGAAGTATATATCTTTTTTTGCAAGCTTTTGGCGATTTCTTGCTTTAATTAATGCTAATTGCCTCACAGTGAGAAGATTATCCTTCCAGATCAGTGTGATTTTGATGAGACTGATCGCATGCCCATGATTGAGCAGTCACAGTTATCCAGTTCTCTCAAACAGGCCCAGGAGTCGTTTTTAACTCCAGCTCGGAAACATATTCTAAATGACTTTATTTGCTTGTATGAAAGCAAATCATTTTTTTCATACCGATTCGAAAGTATTGCCATCAAATTGCACCCCGTTCTCCAGTAACGGATAAGTCGGCCCTCTCGCAAAAATCCCTTTCCCGTGCAGAAGTTGCTGATGCTCGGCTTTAAGCAGAGCCATGTGTCGGAGTGTGTATGAGAGACACCATCATCTCCCCCAACAGCACTGGAGCAAATTGTATCGTAATTAAATCCAACGGTGCACTTGTCTCTCCCTTCGCTGTTCTGACAGCACCAATATGGTTCCAGTTACCAGTGTAATATTTAGGTGTAACAAAAAAGAGAGAGTGAGAGGAAGCGCTAATAAAAGAGAAATCTGGATTATGTGCTTCTTGACTGAAATCGTGACACCCGCTGGAAATAATGAAACACTTTCCCCCCTCTCTTGATATTGGAGAGTCTTTTTTTATTTCCTGTCTTGTCAAGCTTGTGGGGGAACTTCTGACTGATTTGGGATGAAGCCGGGAAATATATGAGCTGCCAGCTGCACACGGCGTGTGTGATTGGTGGAGGAAGAGATGAAGCAACAGTGCCAAATCAGCAGGTTTCTACTAGCGTCACCGTTTTGGCCTGGTGATGAACGCTTGTGCTATTTCATGCTTTCATCTGAGGACGTGCTACACTTTTCTCATGTAAACCTGGGATCCAACAGATTTCTTCATCATCGTGGAGGTGATTGAACTGTAACTCAAAGTGAAGCACGGAGGTGAGAAAGAGTCTGGAAAAGTTGCAAATGTGAGACCTGTGAAGCTGAGGTTCTGAATGACTTGGAACTCTGTAGATGTGCAACACGTTTTCTTTGGAACTCTGTATATTTTAATATTGAAGCATGCTGCTGGGAGATATTACTGGAGGAAAAAAAAAAAGTAAATGTGGAATGATTGACAGTTGTGCAGGTGATTAAACCCCGCCTCTTTTCTCCATCTCATGTCTTGATTTTGAAAAACGCAGTCTCACTTTCTGTCAAGACAAACGAAGAATGTTCGAGTTTGTTATTGTGGAAAAAAAACCCCTGGTAATCATCAGTTAATTATATTTACCTGTATTAGGGATGCGACTGACAAAAATAGCACTTCGAAGAGGAAAATAAACGCAAAGAGATTAAATAAGACGACAATGAAGTATAAAATTTTAGCAAATAATTTGAACGTTAACAATCATTTTTATGGCAGTCAGTGAAGCCACGTTCAAACTAGCGAGATCACGTCTTATAAACTCCATGAGCGAGAGAAAGGGGGTGGAAAAAAGAGGTTGGTGAGGGAATGGATGTTTATAGCTGCTATAATGTAAGTGACAACCAGAACTGACTTGTCTTACAGATGTTCCACAGCGTTAAATACATATCTCTAAATGAAAACAGAAAAATGTATTTAAAACAAAAAAAAAAACCCTGTGGTGTACGATGAAGAATTAAACACCTTCAGGACATGCTGTTATTGGAAAGTAATCATATTCTTATAACTTTATAATAGCAATACTTAACACTTTGACCAAATATAATTGTCATTTAAAAAAAAAAAAAAAACAGTCCTAGTTTGAACGGGTATTTTTGGAATCAAGTAATTCAATAGATGGATGTGAATTTTTTTAAAATCTTTTTTTCATTAAATATGCATCAACACAATTAGATTTAAACATTGCGATGAACATTTTTCTTTTCACCCCAAGTCCTTGTTGATTTCTGTTTTATTTGGGCATGGAAATTGGCTTTACTTGTGCTTGAAAAGCTGTGCAGATTTCTCGAACTTGATCACCGGAGCACAGGAAGTGTGTAATGAAGAATAGATTGCTCACATAAAGCTGGCTTGTACTCGTTACCACTTTCTGCACTGTTCCTGTGTGGTTCGTATTCTTTTTATTACGAAATACGAGAACGCAGAGGGTAATTTAGAAATTGTGTAATGTGGATTGTTAACATTAAAACATGTATTATTCTGTATATGTAGTAACAAACTCCTCGCTGTTAAAGTCGCAAGTGAAGAATTTCAGTCACGTCATCTCAGTCTGGTCAGTTTTCGCTGACCATGTGTTCATCTATGGTGAAATGTAAGAAAAATGGATGCCTGTTCAAAGCTGAATTGCTACTTATTTAGCTGTCAGCACTGGCCTAGAGAGAGAGAGAGAGAGAGAGAGAGAGAGTGTGCAAGTCTAGAAACAGAAATGAAATTCCTCCATTAAAAGCCATCAGCTCTGATTGAACCTGCATTGGCTAAAATTTGATATCTGAGTGCCAGGTCATCATTCAGGATGTGCACACTGGTGATTGAACACAGCAGATGTTGAGCTACTGCAGGGGTCATGGTCTCAATCCAGTTGCCGAACTTTACTCGTGGCGTCGTCTTTTCCAGAACGCTGACTTCATTTCCGTGGTAAGTAATTAACGTTTTTTTTTTTTTTTATAAGGGTGATATTTCAGATGCCCTCGCATGTTTAATTAAGTGTAGTTTCCCCCTTGGCAGCGGAATGCACGTCTGCTCAGTGTCACACGTCCTTCGCCGCACTTTTACAGTTGGCCCACATGTTTTGCCTCACCGTTTATGATTTTTCTTATACCAGAGTTGTGAGGTTCCTAAATCACTTAGGCACAGACGGCATAACCATCCACATTTAAACAATAAAAGGCTGTGAGGAACAGACCCTCAGATCTACTGTCACTTCATAAATAGTCGTATATAAACCGGACCCCAAAACCCATCATCTTTGCCCTAAGAGCACACCTGCTAATTGGAAACACATTTTTCGGCTAGTTTGAAACACGCATCCTTTTTTTTTCTTCCCCCCCCCTCCTCAGTGGAAGCTGGTGGAGAAAAATTCAGTCCAGCTCGGTGTGGTGAGCCAGCCGTCATGTAGCAACAGCTCGGTTTTCCCTGTCGTAAAGAAAAAAACGACAGCAGATAGACGGACTAAAGGCTGTTGGTCAAACGATCACCTGTGACGACAGTGGTGAGTTAGCACCTGATTGCCACTCTGACCTCTCACCTCTGCTTGCCCTCGTGTTTAGGTTCACTCATGCCCTCTGTGCCACTAATAGGAGTGTAATATGGCCCAAACCACGACACACAGCCAGACTGTGGAGTTTAGGATTGCGCTGCGTCTGTTGAGTGACGGCGCTCACATGTGCCAACGAAGAGTAATGACGAGTCAAACACTGACTTCTTTCTTGATTCTTTGAGGGGGGGGTTTCTTCACCAAGTGTCGGTAACATATGGGTTCTTTTAGATGTGAGATGGCTTTGAACTCCATTAAATGACCCTTTGTGAGTGTGTGTGTGTGTGTGTGTGTGGGCTGAGTATTGAGTTTGTCTCACCCGGCTTGACCGGTGTTAATGTAGAAGAAAAACGGAGGCAAGAAATTATTCTAATCACTTTGTCTTTTCCCAAAATGGTGGCAGGAGGCAAATGAAATAAACAAAAACTCTACCAGACAAAACTCAGCAGGGATTGCTGTGGTAATTGTACTAGCTGTCGTTTACTTAACAACACACTCAATTTGTCGCGGCGTTCTCTTTTTCTGCTTTTGTGCCGGCACTCCCGCAAGAACAGCGAACATCGAGGAAGGAAAACAGCTTGGGAAATGTTTTCAGCAGCCATCATAATTAGACGAATCTCATAAATGAAACTTGTGTGTGGCGCAGCGTTTGAAGAGCACTCGAAAGTGAGACGCGCTGCATGGTGAACATATTTTCATTGTAGGGAGAACAGCTGTTTAACGCAGTGGCGCTCGGGCTCCTTTGGCAGCAGGAAATCCACGCGGCTCGCTCGAGGTGCTCGAGAACAGGAATAAAAATAGATGGCGATGCTTTGAATTAAATTGTGAAGTGACTGCTGTAGATTTGTGTTTTTGTGTTAGTTTTTCAGAAAGGTTTTGTCTCTTGTTGAATATTCCACAGATTTATATACGTCAACGTGAAAAAATATCACCTGGCCTTTCTCCAGGCTTCAGCTGTCTAGTTTCAGTGAACCTGTGCCTATTGTTGCTTCAGATTCCTCTTCTTGGCTGACAGGAGGGGAACCAGATGTGGTCTTCTGCTCTTGGAGCTTGTCCCCTTCAAGGTTTGATGTGTTGGTGTATCTGAGCTGCTTTTCTGCTCAGCACAGTTGTAAAGAGTTGCTGTAGCCTTCCTGTCTGATCGTTTTCGCTCCACCCAAAGAACTGATGCTTACTGGAGGTTTTTATCCCCCGCTGGCCGAAAGGCCCGAAGGGGGATTATGTCATGGCGATGTCCTTCCATCCGTCTGTCCCAGGAAGGGCCCTCGCCTTCTGAAATCAACTCCTGTCACAATTTTTTGGAGGAATTTCACGAAACTTGACAGGATTCTTTGTTATATGTCGGTAATGCGCTTATTGCAATTTCGTTCAATTCAGCCGCATTTTACCAGAGTTATGGCCTTATATCATAGATATAGTTGCCAGTGGGGGATATTGTGCTCTCAGAGAACTCTTATTATCTTTTTGCACTAGTCTGTGTGAAGTATAGAAGCTGCTGAGTATGATGACGTATTAGGGCCATTGTACAGTAGGTTTAAAAAAACAAAACAGAGCTGAGGTGTAATATTCTGAGGGGGAAAAAACCTCACAGGATTTCTGAAATTAAAGGCATACATTTTTTTTTAGAAAAACCTCAAATTTTGAGATTAAGAAGTCACAAAATTGTGCCTTGTCAAAAGTTCATGAGTGGATTTTTTTTGCTTCCTTAATATGTTTGAGAGCCAATACTCAATAATAAATACAGTAAATATATATTATTTACCAGCTGAGAGGTCCTTATCGTGAAATACCGTGACCGAGGTCTTGAAAATACTGACCGAGGCCTCTGGGCCTGGTAAATAATATATTTCTTTTTTCTTTCCCAAATTCTCACAGAAAATGAGGGCGCCTGACAGGGAAACCAT
>JAODVO010000016.1:13128939-13140086 GCA_025400055.1 Notarius lentiginosus
TGGAAGTTTGAGTAATTATTCATGAACAATTTACGTAATGAAAGTCTTTTCTACTTTTTCAACAGCCAAAAGATCGTTAAGGTGTCGATAATTGTATCCGCCGCTCGATTACACCACAACTTTCAGTCAAGGCAAAACACAATAGTCTCACAGTTCACATTAAACTCTCTCCATATTACTGGAGTTAATATATCCTAAATATATGTTAATATGTGTAAAATTAATTAATTACTGTAACAAAAGACTTAATAACGCTTACCTCTGAGTATCTTTGGAAAGAGAAACAGCCTCCACTCTGCTCGACAACGTACACGTATCACTATGGCGAAGTGATGACGTTGCCTGTTACTCGCGCATGCGCAATGCATACATGGCCCCCGTAACAGGAAGTGTGTAGATTTTCTACATGAGCACAGATTACTATGAACAAACACGTGTACATTTAATATATTTTACTTTGGTAATGTTATCATTGATACCACAGGTCCGAGTTGTGTGTGTGTGTGAAAACAAGAACAGATTACTCCGAAATATCGGTGTTTTGCTTTAATATCGTGACTGCTTACGAAGTGGATTTTAAAAATACAAAAACCGTAACACGCGATTTGAGGTTTGTTCAAGCCGTTCGGAACTTGTGTGAATAGTGATATCAATATATTTTAATTTTAGAAACAGCAAAGTAATGGCCACGCAGGAGATTACTGTGTGTAGTTCATCATTTGGCCACCAGATGCCACTAGTGTGCGCTGTGTTGAAAAGCTTCAAATAATGAAGTCATTAAGTTCAAAGTGTTTGTCATATTCACAGTCAGGATATGTCCTCTTGCACAATGAAATTCTTAGTTTGCTGTCCACCATGAATGCCAATTACAAATAAATAAATAGGTGGAAGAAATAATACAAAGTAAAGGCAATATAGTGCAAAATAAAAGCAAAAAGAAAACCCCAAACACCCAGTATAGTACAAAATAAAGGTGAATGTAGTGCAAAATAGGTAGTGTAATACAAAAATAAGGTAATGATCAGACATAGCAGCAAAAAGGGCAGTAATGTGCAATGTAATGTGCAGTGTGTTGATTTAACAGTAATAATGAGCAGTTACTTTTAATCTTATTAATTTGCATTTATAGACTATCCAGCTGTAATGCTTTACCTTAATAGTGAGTGACCCTATAAAATCTTTCCCCAGTTTGTAGGCCTTATGTGTTGGAACAGCACCATGTTTCACAATATACTGAAGTGAGCTATTAAATCTACTGATTCTAATTATGGCCAATTTGTGTTCTCTATTCTTAGCTCCCCATTGCTCTAGAGAACTTTACTTCTCCTGCTGAGGACTCGCTGCCTTTGCTGCGGTTGTATTTCCGAGCTCTGGTGACCAGAGCTTTGAGGAGGAACCGGTGCCCTGTGCTGTATGCTGTAGCTGTTGCCCACCTCAATGCCTTCATTTTCTCCCAAGATGCTGTGCCACAGGTACAAGAGTGTTAAGTCTAAATTCCTTCCCGCGCCATGCAATTGGGCGGCGCCAATCTCTGTTTCTGTAGCCCTCGGCCTCTCGCCTATACAGCTAGGGTTGTGGTGGGGGGCTAGTCCTCTAGTAAATGCGAGAGTTTGACTCCGCGCTCACATCTATATTGCAGCGTGCCTTGCCAGACACTAGTAGGTACTATTTTTATGATGTTCTTTGATATGACCCGACCACGAGTAGAACTTGCAATCTCCCGATCGAGAGGCAGACGCTAGCCACTAGGCCAACTCGCAGTCAATAGTATTAAGAAAAGCTTGCTATTCCAATCCAAGTGAAAAATGAACATGTACTTATTCCTCTTTGGTTTTCTGCTAAATCCATAATCTGGGAAAACTTCTACGTTTCTATCCATCAGTGTTCATCCTTCATAAACCTTAAGGGTTACTGCGGACGAATTGTGTATTGTTGAATTCTTAAATCTGATTGGTTAGAGGGTTTCTTCAGAAGGTTGATTGATTCTCAGACAGTTGATTTTATTTGCAGTTAATGTGCTGTATTTCTCTAATAACAACTTATTTCCTGGGAATTGCATGACGGAAAAATCTACGTAACTGCCGTAATTGATACCTTAATATTTATAGTTTGGCTTAGGGTACCAACTTCATATTTTGTACATTTGCTAATCAATACTAGCTCTTTCCAGTGGTATAATTGTTTTTATGGTAGACCTTGTCATACATTTGTAATATGCATTTGAATTATAGGCGCAAAATGTTTTTGTTTTTTTTAAACCTCGTAAATCAAAGTTTTATTTCTTTTGAACACATACCTAGTTGCCTAAAGAGTACTATAACGAGTAATAAATAAGAAAATTTGAAAGATCTGATGTGCTTTAATGTGGAGATAATGTTGCTTTGGAGCAACGTCAAAGTTGCTCCAAAGCACATTTTTTAATGATTTTCAGCAAGCCATAACTTAGCAAATATTGAACTGTGAACTTTCTATTTTAGTATTTATAGGCACTGAAGAACAATCCTTGAAAATTTCATGCATCTTGCATGAATAGTTTAAAAGTAAATGACTTATGGAAGTTAGATTTGTTTTCTGTAGCACACGTTTCAACAGTGAAATTGGGGCCACAAAGACAACTTTCTACTGGAATACAGTAATTATATTTATAAAACTGAAACATGTACATTCAATGGATATTAAAAAAAAAGTCTACACGGCTTTGTTAAAATTGCAGGTTATAACCTTTTATAATGGGGCATGTGACCGTGCTCAGAATTAACCAATCACTTTCACACTCATGGTCAAAAGTAATTTTCATACATCAGTCATCAATATTAAGTCCAAATAAAGATCAGCTGTTTCCACTGCTGAGGCCATGAGCTTACAAAGCAGGTACAGGATCTCGTTGTTGAAGTGTACTGATCAAGAGACGGGTACAAAGAATTACATTACATATACCATGGAACACCATCAAGCCAGTCATCAACAAGTGGAGAAAATGGAGCACCACAGTGACATTACCAAGAAGACGACGTTCATCCAAAATTGATGAAAAGGACAAGAAGAAACCCACGGCAGCATTAAAAGAGCTGCAGGAATATCTGGCAAGTACTGGTCACTCCGTATATAGTATAAAGCAGGAATAGTAACCCAATAACTGGTAATATTACATAGTAAAATTACAATTGCAAACAAAGAGTAAAAAGCAATAAATATGTTTAAGTGGTACAGAGAGCTGAGCGGCAGTAACCCCGTTACAATTCAGCTCATCCATGTGATAAGAGACAGAGTAAGATTGCAAGACCACAGCAGAGTAAGACTGTATACTGCTGCTAGCTGGATAGTTTTTGATCACAGACTATTTCTTGACCCAGCAGTGAGGTGTTTATAATGAGTAGGAGCTGGATCTCGAGTGCACGACGCTCGATACAGTGGACATCATTTCCTAACCTGTACTACATTTACATTCATTCCTCATACTGTTTTATCCAAAGTGACCTCCAGCTGGGACACAATCCAATCAGGATAGTGCATAAAGCACCCAATGGATAATAATAATAATAATAATAATAATAATAATAATAATAATAATAATAATAATATTTAAAAAAAAATTACTGAGCTACGATTACCCCAAACTACTGCAGTCTGCAAAAAAAGACTCCATCACTCCTTATTCATCTGAGTTCAGAAAGAAAGACAAGGAATTAAAGTTTTAAAGGTTAACAAGGAATGACAGAAGAATTGAAGGACAGACCTTAGAGGGAAATGAAGGAAGATGAGAGGAAGGACAAATGATGGAAGAAAGGAAACAAATAAATAAAGGAGTGAAGAAAAGAATAAAGAAAGACGGGAAGGAATAGATAGTGTGATGGAGGACGACAACAGGAAAGAAACAAAGAATGATGAAGGAAGGAAGCTAGGGAGGAATGAAGGAGAGAAGGAAGGAAGGAAACTAGAGAGGAAGGAAGCTATAGAAGAATGAATGAATGAACGAACGAACAAAAACAATGGAGGGAGGGAGGGAAGGAAGGAAGGAGTGAGAGGAGCAAAGGGCACGAGAGAGAGGAATGAAGGATGGAAGGTAAGGAAGAAGAAATGGAGAAGGAAGCTAGAATATACAGAAGAAGGAAGGAAATAAGGAAGAAGAGAGAAAGGGAGGAAGCTCGAGAGAATGGAAGGAAGATACAAAACCCTCAGTTTAAAAATGAATAGCACAAAAGTGCACACAGTGATGAATGTTACACTAATCCTACTGAATTACATGATTAACTGGGCTAAAATTTTGAAATCTGGTAACACCTCAGTGTTATCTAGAGACCCACTGACCCGTCTTTTCAACGGCCAATACTCGAAGTCGATGGGTAATTTGGTAACACCTCAGAAATAAGGTAGCAACAACGGGCTTCAAAATTCCTATGAGAGAAAATTATGATGAAACAAACATGAGCAACATTAGTTGCACTGGCAGATGAAAATAAATGCCAGTGGATGAATGGGGACCCCAAACAACACAATAAATCTGCATCCCACGTGCATGTTTCTCCAGTACAATGTTTGCACTACCTTATTTCTGAAGCTGGACGTGATTTGCTGCTTAGAACCGATAGTATGTGGCACGGCAACCAACCATAGTCCTTGTTTCATACTACAGCCAGGTTCAGCTGTAGGCGTGTGTGAAATCCCTAATCAGAGATGTCCTGAAGCGCCAGCGGCTACTCAAGCTCAGGGAAAAAGAAAAAAAAAAGAAAAAAAAAAACCTTTTCTTTCAATGTTCAAGCAATTCATAGTGTGTCTGCTGCCCATAATTTGCTGCAAATCCAATTATTTCACCACAAAATTGCCTTTGATTAGCTAAGAATGCACCAGAAGACGTAAATTTAAAAATTTTCTGGGGGACATGCCCTCAGACCCCGTCTAGCATTCGTAAATTAGCATTAGGCTACTACTTTTTTTTTTTTTTTTAAAGTCGGCTACTTCAGATTTTCTGGAGAACTCGGTCTAATGTTTACACATGCTCAATTTGTACATGTAAAAGGTTAGTTTCTGTGGTTGGGACAGCCATTGCCAATTTACCACACCATGCTAATCAGGACTGAGCACTGCAAAATTAGGCACAAACATGCCATAAAATGGCATAAAATAAAGAATTTTCTTGAAATTATTTGAGTTGACTGATTCCTTTTTCAGAAGTTCACTATCTAAAAAACACCTTTTAAGAGCTTCTCACAACTGCATTTTCATGTCAAGATTGCACCAGAGGGCCCCAAATTTGCTTCAATATTTCAAATTTTCCTGGGGCAGGATTCCCCTTCACTAAGCCATCAGACACCCTTCTCTCAATTTCTAGATAATACCCTGGATAACAACCTTAATCCAAATTATTTGCGACGTGATAAGAAATGCATCCACAAGTATGTGCCTTCTGGTCAATATCACAAAATGAGTCAATTTAGTCAGTGGAGTTGATTAGGAAAGTTTCACATTTCCATCTGGAATATTTTCTTAAAATACTGTAATGTTGATAAAGTTTGAACAGAGTCAGTATGGTGATTTTGAGATGAATGTATTATGGAACAGAAGAAGAAAAAAGATGATCAGGTACAAGGGCTAACTACAGTGCTCTTCTGTAATTAGCAATATGGAACGTACGTGTTATTGTGTGAAGGAACGAGGATTTCTCTAAGGCTATTCTCTCTGTGTTGAGGAGGACAAAAGGATGTGCTATGTTCAGAGGAATGGTGTGAATCTGCATGCTAATCGTTTCTGAACAGAGATGCGTTGTGTCGAGTGCACTGTTATTCCGGCTGAACAAAAAGCCCTGTGTGGCTGGAATAACTCCTCTGAGGATAGAGTTTGAACTCTGTGCCACTTATCTGATAGCGGACTGAGCACCACACACACACACACACACACACACACACACACACACACTGCTGGTGTATTATTTGATATTACTTCATAGAATAATTTAATAAGCATAATCAAACACACATGACCTGTACAGGATGCTGAATACTTTGTGCATAACTTCTAAGTTGGACTACTGAAAACTACATGTTGCTGGCTGGCTGAGCCAGCAACATGTAGAGAATAACAGCGCCAAGTTTCTTCCATTCCCACTTTTACTCATGTCCTAAACTAAAATTGCTTCCTGTTACATTATTCATTGACTTCAAAGTCCAGCTTATGACATTTCAAGCTGTGAAAGGGTTAGTTCAGGTGTATGTTGGTGATCTCATGAAGCAGTATAGCCCATCCTGAGTACTTACTGCACTTGAGTTTCTTGTTAATCCCGATGATTAATCCCGGTTTACATGGAGGAAAGATTCTTACATTGCCCTTAAATTCTGAAATAGTGTTTGTGAATGCATGTTCATTAACACTAAAGGTGTTCTAGATATAGATTAAAACATACAGTACCAGGCAAGAGTTTGGACACGCCTTCTAATTCAATGGTTTTTCTTTGTCTTTATTAATTAAAAGGCACTTCATGACTTAAAGTAATGATCGTTTCTCTTTACTTAGTTCAGTGGTTCTTGATATAATATGGATTACTACAGTTGTGGTGTGGAATAGGGCTATTTACTGTATTTTTATTATTTACTATTTGATCTCAAGCACATTAAGAAGGTAAGAAACTCGTCCACTAATTAACTTTTGATGAGGCACACCTGTTAATTAAAAGAATTCCAGGCGACTACCTTATGAAGATGGTTAAGATAATGCCAATAGTGTGCAACAGTGCTCGCAGACTGCGAGCTGGCCTAGTGGTTAGCATGTCCGCCTCTTGACTGGGAGATCGTGAGTTCTACTCGCAGTCGGGTCATACCAAATACCATCATAAAAATGGTACCTACTGCCATCTGGCAAGACATGTTGCAATACAGAGTGGGGGACTCAAACTCTGGCGATTACCAGAGGACTAGCCCCCCCACTGTAACCCTAGCTATATAATACGCGAGAGGCCGAAGGCTAACGAACTGGAGATCGGCGCCACACCCATGTGCCTTAAAGAATTGGGTAGTTCTGGGACAGGAGACTGCCTGGGAAGACCAGATCCTGGCGCAGAAGGGACTTTGACTTGACTTGAATAGTGTGCAAAGCATCATCAAGGTAAACAGTGGCTACTTTGAAGAATCTAAAATATGAAACACACATTTTGTTTTTTTGAACATCATTCTGTTTCCCACATAATTCCATATATGACCAATCAGAATGGAGTATTCAATAAAGCTGTGTAATAATAGTTATTATTTTCTTGAATGTTCATTCATTCATACACCTTCAGTCACCACTTTATCCTGGTTAGTGTTGCGGTGGCTCTTGGGAACATTGGTCCAAAGCAAGACCACATTCTGAATGTGACAGTGGGGGGAGGGGGTCGGAACCCAGAAGAGAATGTGTACAGACTATAACCTGTGCTCAGGATTGAACCGGGGACCTTGGAGCTGTGAGGCACCTACAGGACCTACAGGATATGGTCTCGCCTTGGACCAGTGTTCCTAAGACCCACTGCAACACTAACCAGGATAAAGTGGTGACTGAAGGTGTATAAATGAATGAACGTTCAACAAAATAATAAATAAATAATAAACTATTATTACACAGCTTTATTGAATACTCAATTCTGCACCACTGTGCTGACCATTTGTTAAACATATTTGGATTTACATATATTTGATGTGTAGTAGATTTAGTTATTTCATTAATGAGAACAGATGAGAAGTAAAAACAAATCTAGCCATCTATGTATGAAGTGGAAAAATTGTATAAGAGGACAAGATAAAGAAAGATGATAAACAGGATGCACCCACGTTAACAGAGATACAGAGGAAAAAGAATGCAGAAAGTGGGTTCCAGCTCCATCTCTCTCTCTCCCTCTCCCCATCTCTCTCTGGTGGGCTGGTGGAACGGCAAGCATGCCGCCTCCCACCACTCCAGTGCACACTCACTCTCTGTTCTTCTGCCTTCGGATAGAGTTGGGGATGCGACCCGCTGACCTCCGCCTGCTTTCATTCTGCTAACTAAAATATAGCAGATTTCTGAAATACCAGCTCGGGGGGGGGGGCTGACCGTGCTATACTGTGCATATACTTAAACGATAGCAATCAGACAATTTTAACAGCGGTTTCTAGGAATGTAGCCATCTGATACTGAATACCAGAGTCGGACCTGCACCGCTGGAGCCGCGTCATACGTGATCGGACATCATTTTGAGTCAATCGGCAGTGGTTTATTTTCATACCGTAGTGATTAGGATTGATGTAATCGATGCTCAACATACTGGATAGCATCAAATAAGTTTTTTTTTTAACTCCACATTATAATAACTTTACAACATTAACATAGATGTGTCGGACTTTGTGGGGACATGTGGCTGGTCCAAATGAAGTTTTTTTTTTTTAAAGAAACAAAAACTGCAGCTTCTGTTTAAAATAATTAAGGCTAAATTCAGGCTGAACTGCATTAATTAAAGCCTGCATTAATAATTATGTCCGTGGAAGGTCCTTAGAAGGATTGTAAAGCAAATGTGTACGCGCGTGCATGTTCTCCAACACTGACCACTCCTGTATCTATTGCAAGCACAATGTCCTTTCAATTACAGGGAGTGTGTGCACATATTACCACCACCACCCCCCACACACGCGCGCTCTCATTCTAATTGTCCTGCCAGATGGTTAAATCCAATGAGGTGAGCTCAAGGATTCAGAAACCTTTTACTTTTCTACACACACACACACACACACACACACACACTCCTTATGATATAGTTATTAATACAGCTAATTAATGTTATGCCTAAACCTAAATTTAACCCCAAACTTAAACCTCAGTAATCAAAAGGAATCAATTTGTTCCATTAAGCTTAAAAAAAAAAACATTGTATTTTTTATTTTATTTAAAAAAGGAACAAAAAAAGTTTTTAGTTTTACTTGTGGGGATATTTGTATGGTCACCATAAGGTAAACTTTTTTTTTTTTTAAATAAAACTGCTTAAACAACATTTTCCATTACTTTTACCAAGTGTGTTACAGACTGATTTTTTATTTTTATTTTTTTACTGAGCTTGAAAAGCTGTTGTGATGTTTCGATTTCTGAAAATCTGAAATTTTCCTTGCTGAATTTGTCACTGATGTGTCAATACAATAGCTGTGTTTCCATTAACTTGCTTGAAATTGCAAACTAAAAAACAAGTAAATGGAAACATTAATTTTTTTTTTTGGGGGGGGGAACCCTCTCAAATATCACAAAAAAAAAGCTTTTAGTTTGCATGAGGTGGTTTTTCAGATGATTTGATAAAGCGATATTTCACAAAACTGAAATGAAAACACATTTTTCGCATTTAAGTCACAGGACATGATACGAATAGTAAACGGAAAGCTACCTTTCTGAAAACAAACAAACAAACAAACAAACAAAACACTGAGAGGAGAAAACCCCGCTTTAAATCTCATGAAATTTTAAAAATACTGCTTTTATTTTACGCAAAGCTGCAATGGAAACCTGGCGAGTGTCTCCTTGAGAGTTCACAGCCTAATATCTGATTCTGTCCTCTGATTGCTGTATCAGACCTCATTTACAGATGAACCTGCTGAGTTCAATAAATTTTTTGAAACACAAAGCAGAACCTAAAGTCAGACTGCTGCGTGCCTCCAACCAAACCTTAATCTAAAATACCAAAATCCTTCTGCATGTTTCATCATCTCCATCTTTAGGTGACTGCTGCTGGCTTAAACCTTCATAACACACAAAGAGCACTTACAAGCCCTCATATAAACACAAACTGTTCAACTTTATATTAACCCTTCCTGAAAGCTGGAATGAAAATAACAATAAAAAAAAGAAAGTGTTGCTCGATTATTATTATGATTAATAATAGTGGTATAGAGAGTAAAAGATAAAGAGAAAACGAGAGAAAAAAAAACAATAGTGTGAAGGAAGAGTACACGCACGTGCACGCGCACACCTCAACAATGTGAGCTTTTCAGTAGTGAGGCGATAATTGGAGCCTGTACCAGCTAGAGGCAGCCACACACACACACACACACACACACACACACACACACACACACACACACTTATGGTAATCCAAAAGTAAACTGGAAATTGCATTTTCTCCATAAACACTGACATAAGTAATGAGGTGATAAATGCACCACTATGCGTTTATGTTTATACTGCGTGTGTACGTATGCACGATATTTCTGGAGAAATGACAGGAAGGACAAAAATATTAATTCATTCAATGTATTTAATTTATTTCTCCCCCCATCTCTTGCTCTGAATCTCACCAAAGGGAGACACTGAATTTAATTATTAATTTTATCAATTTATCCATGCAGATTTGTTTGTTTATTAGAATTTTTGAGTTTCTGCTCTTAATTCCGTGTCTGGGACAAAAACACCGCAGACAAAGTGATGATCCAGCTATTTGCATAAGTAGGCCCATCATGCTGACAAACTGGAATGATGTTTTTGATTTGCTTTCAGTCCTCAGAAATTCTGTCCTCTGATCTACACCATCACACAGTTCCTGAACTGTGTATTAGAACCTCTGCAGAAAACACGTGTCAGAGTAAAAACTTTTCAGCTTGAGACAACACAAGGTCATGACGGTATATAGCGCTAACCTTGAAATAGTTCTATTGTTAGTATTATTCTGTGGGTAAAATGTCTTTGGCACATGCAAAGAAATGCTGTAGAACAAATATGCCTTTGAAAATCATTCAATTAAAATGTTTCTACAATTAAAAAAATACGATAAAGAGTATTTACAAAGACCATAGACTGTGTGACAAACTTTTGCTTTACAATAAAGAACAGTCTCAGGTGCAATTTGTGCAGTTTTATAAGGAAATTAGCTGGCAAGTTTTACTGAGTATCTTACAGAACCAGCCACAGTTCTTCTGGAGAGTTTAGCCCCTTTACACAGAGATTCTGTAGAAGATTCTCCTGAAAATATGCCGGCTCTGGTTGTTTACATCGAACTACACAAAGCCGGTATAAAGCTGTGCCAGTAGGCATTTAATGATTCAGCCAATACATAATTTGATCTGAGTCATAATATCGGGTTCATGATTTGATTTTCTGGGGCGGCACGGTGGTGTAGTGGTTAGCGCTGTCGCCTCACAGCAAGAAGGTCCGGGTTCGAGCCCCGTGGCCGG
>JAODVO010000016.1:14039956-14051099 GCA_025400055.1 Notarius lentiginosus
ATTACATGGAATGTAAAGGGAATTAATAATGTAGTTAAAAGACGTAAAATTCTCTCATCCCTCAAAAAGGAAGCAGCACAGATAGCTTTTATACAAGAGACCCACTTAAGCGACCTTGAACATGTGAAATTAAGAAGGGACTGGGTGGGTCAAGTTTTCTATTCTTTTAATTCCAAAAGTAGAGGGGTGGCAATCTTGCTTCATAAAAGGCTGCCTTTTACACTTGAAAAATGCATAAAGGATCACAAAGGAAGACATGTAATAATTTCAGGTTTCTTATATGGGGAAAGGCTTACTCTGGGGTGCATATATTCCCCCAGTACATTTGTGGCTTCTTTCTATTCCAAATTGATGGCTGATTTGTCTTCCAGTACATCACCTCTCATAGTCCTGGGCGGGGACCTAAATGCCTGTCTGAAGCCAGAGCTGGACCAGTGTCCTGTGAAATCCACACGTCCATCTAGAATGGCAGTAGCCACCAAGGCGCTATGTTGTGATTTAAATTTATTTGACGCTTGGAGAATATTGAACCCCAAAATGAAGGATTTTACATTTTTTTCCTGTCCACATAACTAATTTTCAAGGATTGATTATCTTCTTACCTCAAGACAAGCATTGGATAGAGTTAGAACATGTAATATAAAAACTATGGCAATCTCTGATCATTCTCTTGTTGGTCTGGAACTTACACCCCCTTGTTATGATCCTGCCACACGTCACTGGTGGCTCAACCCCTCTTTGCTTAGTAATCCCACCTTTGTATATATGCTAGAAGAACAAGTGGCATTCTTTTTCTCTACAAATGATACGCCTGATGTTTCTGCATCTACATTATGGGAGACAGTGAAAGCCTATATAAGGGGAGTTATTATATCTTACACCTCAGCGAAAAGGAAAGAAATGCTTAGACAACAATTAGAGCTTGAATCCTAAATTTCTGTTCTAGAAAGGGAATTTAAACAGTCCCTTTCTAAATCATCTTGGCTGAAGCTGGATGCAACCCGCTCTGCCCTTGACAACCTCCTTATGCAAAAAGCAGAAACCGCAATTTTTTATGCTAGGCACCGATTATTTAAGGCTGCTAATAAACCAGGGAGACTCCTGGCTCATCTGGCAAGGGACAGGGTTGAATCTAATGTCATCCCATCATTGAAAGATGATAAAGGAGTTAATTTTTTTGGAAATAAACATCTGTTTAATATCATGAAATGTTTTTATCAAAATTTGTACTCTCCAGAAAGCCTGAGTGACACTAGGGACCAGGCCAGATTTTTGAACCATATAGATCTCCCAACACTGTCAGCTGAGAGCAGGGACCTTCTTTGCCATCCGATCACTAAAGAGGAGGTTTCTGAAACAATTAAATCTTTACCGGGTGGGAAAGCTCCAGGTCCCGATGGATTCTGCCCGGAATTTTATAAGAAAATAGCCAAGTTGGTGGTGGAGCCACTTACCAGAATGTATACAGAGTCCTTTGAATGTGGCACATTACCGCCAACACTCAATTTGGCCAATATATCGCTTATTTTAAAGAAGGGCAAACCCTCAGACTGCTGCTCATCATATAGGCCAATAAGCCTGATTGGGGTTGACTGTAAATTGCTATCTAAACTCCTTGTCACGAGACTGGAGGTTCAGCTTCCAGCTCTCATTAAGCCTGATCAGACAGGTTTTATCAGGAACAGGTTTTCACACACTAATGTTAGGCGCCTTCTTAACATGATTCAGTATGCAAACTGTACTCAAGAGAGAATTTTATCTGTAGCTTTAGATGCAGCTAAAGCATTTGATAGAGTGGAATTTGAATATTTGTTTGAAGTTCTTCAGAAATTTGGACTTGGGCCTGAATTTATTAAGTGGGTTAGGCTGCTCTATAGCGCCCCATGGCAAGAGTGTTGGTTAATGGCATCGCCTCTGAGGCCTTTCATCTTGGTCGAGGCATGAGGCAGGGCTGCCCCCTGTCCCCTTTGCTATTTGCTCTGGCCATCGAGCCATTAGCTGAGGCAATAAGGTGTGCAAATAACATTTTTGGTGTCAGTCTTTGTGGAACTGTTCATAAAATAGCACTTTATGCAGATAATGCTATTCTCTTTTTGACTCAGCCTGAATCTTCTGTTCCAGCCCTCATCTCCACTATACAATTATTTGGCAAGTTCTCAGGTTATAAAATTAATTTTGACAAGTCTGAAGCGCTGCCGTTGGGCGACTTTGGGGACTTAGGGGTGCATTACTCAATTTTCCCTTTAAATGGTCTGATTCTGATTTTACATATTTAGGTGTTAAGATCACCGCCAACCTAAACAACCTGTGTAAGCTAAATTTTTTCCCCGTTTTGTCTTCAATTAAAAGCGACTTACTCCGGTGGTTTGACCTCCCCCTCTCCTGGATGGGTAGAGTGAGTTTAATCAAAATGAATGTTTTTCCATGAATCCTGTACCCTATGCAGATGCTTCCTCTTAGGATAAATAATTGTTTTCTCTGATATTGATAAAGCTATTTTGCAATTTATCTGGCATGGGAAGAAACTGCGTCTCAGTTTGAGAACGCTGCAGCTTCCCAGGGAGAATGGGGGTCTTTCATTGCCTGCCTTTAAACTTTATAATTGGGCATGTCATATGCGTACAGTGTTTGGGTGGCTGAAACATTTTATGGATCCTACACAGGAAACCCACATCGATGCTTGGCACTGCCCCTTGTTGTCTCCACTTAGCCTTGTTGTTAATGAGAAGTCTTTGCTCCCTGTCGAGGTAAAAGACAGTCCCATTATGATGAACACAATCAGAACATGGGAGAGGATTGTTAAGCCCACTCAAAGTAAATGTCCCTCACCGGCTCTTCACCCTATTATTCAGAATAAGGCCTTCCCCCCAGGACTTGATACAAATATATTCCAGTGCTGGTATGATCATGGCATTAAAATCGTTGGAGATTTGTTTGAGAGGGATGAACTGTTGTCTTTTGACCAAATAAGGGCCAAATTTGGTGTACCATCTCAACATTTCTATGGCTACCTTCAGGTCAGACATTTTATTAATAGCCTAGATCTCACTGAAGCCCAGCCAATATCCTCAGCTATTGACTTAGTTTTGTTACAATGTCAACATAAAATTATTTCCCATTTTTATAGAAAACTACAGTCCCTCAATCTATGTAATATTGATAAAATTAAAGATTTATGGCACAGGGACTTGGCAACTGAGTTTGGGGAGGAAGCATGGTCAGATGCAATAGCAGCAATAGGCAAGATCTTTTTATGCAATAGACTGAGAGCCAGTATAGGATCCTTCATAGATTACAATGCACACCCCAGTCCTTGAACTCTTTCTATCCTGAAATTTCTCCCGTGTAGTAAATGGAAGCGGGAGGTTGGGTCTTACATCCATTGCTTCTGGCGCTGCTCTTTAATATTTAAATTTTGGGAAAAGTTTCACAGGAAATCAACTTAAATTTTTTGCTATGAACATACAAATAGATCCTGCTTTTTTCCTACTTAATCTCTCAAAAGAGGGACTCTCTTTGTCAAGTGTCCAGCAAAAACTCCTGTACAAGTTACTTCTTTTAGCTAGGAGATGCATTTTATTTCAGTGGATCAACCCCAGACCTCCATCTGTTAACCAGTGGTATGGAGAGATATTTAAAGTTCTACCAATGAAGCGTCTGAGCTCAGTTTTAAAGGGGAACTAGAGTTATTTTGATAAGTTGTGGGCTCCCTTTTTGAAACACCTACCGGGTGATGTAGCAGACTTAGTACGTAGAGGTCACTGTAATGTGGTTTGGTGCCCCCCTTGCAACTCTGTATCTCCCTAATGCTCTTGCTCAAGTGTTGATTTTGTTTTATAGATATGGCTACATAGGCCCTGTTCCATGTATAATGTCTAAACTGTAAACTCTTAGAACTTTCCATGAAAGGTCCTTTATAGTATTGCTATTTTTGTTTGCGCTTTATTTCTACCTGTATAATTTTTTTTTTTAGTTTTTTAGTTCATTTTTGCCTCTCTTTCTATATGTCATTCAGTCTATGTGATGTTTTTACTTGCCTCTTGCACCCATGTATGTTCTCTATTCTGTGTTTGTTTAAAAATGAATAAAATATTGTTTTTGTTTTTTTTTAAAAAGGAGGATGGGTCCTTGCCACGCTGCAGCTCCCTGCCGACAGCCGGCTCATATACCCAGACTTGGAGAGAGCCATTCTCCAGCAAGTCGGGCGCTCCACAGAACAGCATCAGCACTTCCATGCACTGCACTTGGAGGAGATCGGCCGGCCGTTTGCATTCGGCCAACAACTCCGGGATGCCTGCCAGCGGTGGCTGAGGGAAGACGACAGTGACGCCAAGGGAATTATCGACCTGGTGACACTGGAGCAGTTCACTGCGCAACTTCCAGAAGAAACGGCGGAGTGAGTCCAGTGTCCTTGCCCGGCATTGCTCGAACAAGCCATTGTGCTGGCAGAGGACCACATGGCTCTGGTTCAGACAGCAGGAAGACATGCTTCCTCTTCTACTCTTTCCTCTCTCTCTCCCTCTACTTCCCGTCCTCACCCTGTTCCCCCACCGTGGGGAGCTGACTCCCACCCAGCCGGCCTGATGTATCCATGGTGTCCTGCCTTCCATGTCTGTGTCTTCTCCCCCCAGGTGAGTGATGTCCATAACACCAGTGCAGAGGGAGAGCCTGGGTCGGTGTGCTGGTGCTGCAGGGAGCTGGGACATCTCCAAAGTCAGTGCTCCGCAATGGAGGTGGGCGTAGTGGTCCGGGTCCCCGATGCACCAGAAACCACCCTCAAGCAAGCCAGAGCATATCATATACCAGTAAGTATACAAGGGGATAAATATCAGGCCTTGGTGGATTCCGGCTGTAACCAGACATCAAGCCTTCAAAACCTGGCGCGAGGTGAGGCATTGGGGAGAGCAAAAGTGGTGAAGGTATTGTGTGTGCACGGGGGTGTTCACAACTACCCTTAAGTGTCCGTCCACATTCAATTTTGGGGAGAAAAGCATAGAGTAAAGGCGGCAGTTAATTCTCATCTCACCCACTCGCTAGTTTTGGAGACTGATTGGCCAGGATTTAAAGAATTAATGAAGCACACACCGTATAACCTCTAATGAATGCCCCCTCACTAATTTACGGCCCCCCACCTCATATTTCAGAAAAAAAAAATTTAAAATAAAAAAAAACCTAACAGTCTGAACAGTTTTACATACCCCAGGTTTTCTATCCAAATCGAATACGAATTCAATGTCCTGGGCTATCACAATCCATCAATGCCTGCTCCGAATCACTGCTGTCAACCTCCTTTAGAAGCAAAGTGCTTTCCTTTCTCCTCTGCCGTTTTTATGACTTTTAGCTTAAAACTCACAGTATAGGATTTGTGTTTTTCAACACGTGTGTCCATCTTTACAATTAGAAACAGAATGATCAGATCAAATTATCTGGGAGGTGCATGACTTCTGCAAAAAGGGAGCTTTATGCAAAGTGAGTGACGTAACAGTGGTCGGCGAAAAGATCAAAGGTGTCAAGCCAGCTGACACGTGAGCTACAGTATATCTGGGCTGTTTCCTCGCTGAATGAACAACTGCATTACCATATACACTCCAGTAAGCACCCCAAATAATAAAAAAATATCAATTTTTAAAAACACTTAATTCGACGACTTTTCACCTAGAAAAACATATGAAAGTTAGGGAAAATTAGTAGGGCAGTTATGTTAGGGTTTGAAAAGTTCGATCAACTGTGATTTTTTACCCCTAATAAACGCCCCCTTTTTGAAAAATGTAACGCCCCCGGGGGCATTCATTAGAGGTTATACGGTAGTAAGAAGTGGGTCCTGCAGTAATACGTCTCAGGAAGATCCCGGTTTAGCATTGGCTGGGGAAGCTGTCACAACACCACATCAGCACCACATCAGGGCGATACGTGAAGCAAGGAGCATCCCGCCCCTCCTCCCAGTCTTGGGGATTCCCTTGAGGATTTCCATTTCCTGTTAGAGCAGTCACGAGATGAGACTCTGTGGCATGCATTTGACCAAGTGAGAGTAAATCGATGGCCAAATTCTCCAGCCAAATGTGACGCCGGCCTTCCCCACTTCGCTATTATTAAGGATAGGTTATATCGAGTGACGCAGGACACTCAGACTGGCGGACACATAATGCAGTTATTAGCCCCGAAGAGCTGTAGGAAATTCATACCCCATGTGGCTCACTTTAATCCCATGGCCAGACACTCACTCACTTATGGTCCCTGTCAGACTGACGATGGGGGACCCTTTGTAGCCCTTTTAAGGTGCCTTTTCTTCCGCCACTCGGCTGCTCGAGCCAGGAGGCTGTTCTCGCAGAGCAGTCTGCCTGATCGTACAGCATCTCTCCAGGCAGTGCGATCTTGTGCGGTCTAGTACCAGGACTTTAGGTTGCTGCCGAAGAGATGAAGGTCTTCCTTAGCGCAGTCTTTCCATCTTTTTCTTGGCCTTCCCCTGTTGTGCCTGCCCAGTCTTAGCTCCCCGAAAAGAAGTTGTTTCGGAATCCTGCTGTCATCCATTTGTGAAACGTGGCCGAGCCAGCGCATCCTGCTACTGCGCAGCATGGTCTCAATAGTGGTGGAGCCAGTGCGGTTTAAGATCTCAGTGTTGGTCACACGCTGCCACCACTTCACACCCATTATCTGCCAGAGAGATCTTTGATGGAATACTTCAAGATGGCGGGTGTGGTGAGCCAGTGTAGGCCACGTTTCGGATCCGTAAAGCAATGAAGGAAGAACTCTGGCTTTGTAAACAGTCAGTTTAGTAGACAGGGTGAGACCTCTTCTATTGAAACATCGTGTTCGTAGAGCATTAAACGCAGCTGCACCGCGAGACACTCCGTGTTGGATTTCCGAGTCAAGGCTTGCGTCATCCAACAGGTTGCCTCCGAGATACGTGAAAGTTTGGGCGCGCTTCAGCTCAGAACCATCAATTGTGATGGCAAGTGGTTGGTCACACTGAGTATGCATCACTTCCGTCTTTGGTTTACTGATCGTGAAACCCCAGTACCTGCAGGCGTTGTTCAAAGCTGTGACTCCTTCCTGTAAGGACTCTGATGTTTGTGTAGCTAAGGCTGCATCATCTGCATGAAGAAAGTCATCAAGTTTTGACATCGTTACAGACTTAGCTTTGAGTCTGCCATCAAGCTTGTGTTTTATATCTACGCCAAACACTGGGATGGATTTGTGGGCATGCCGGAGGACAAAGGAGAAGAAGAGGATAAACAGCATAGGGGCTAGGATACAACCCTGGCGGAGGCCATTAGTTACTGCGAAGGATTCAGTAAATTCTCCACCAATAAGTACCCTTGCTTCCATGCCATCATGGAAGCTTTGGAGAATGTTCACAATTTTAGGGGGGCTCTCGATCTTCTTCAACAAAGCACACATAAGTGGTCTGTTAACCATGTCAAAGGCCTTGACTAAGTCGACAAAGACTATGTGTAGTTCATGGTGCTGTTCATGACATTTTTCCTCAAGCTTAGGTTGTTCAGGGGGTCTTCCAGAGTGAAGAAAGGTGTAGTCTCCTACGAATTCGCCTTCACCTGGTATACGACATTCACTGAGACAAGTGATGTCGATATTAAGGCGTTTAAGCTCTAAGGCCACCAGGACTGAATGGCGCTCTGGGGCCTGGCGTTTGGTGATAGCTTCATCAGAAATAGTCCTGACGTTCCAACAAGCTAATTTGACTTGCTTGGGGTTCTTACGAGCAGATCTAGGTTGATCAGGGCCACGGGGTCCTTTAGGCTTTACCCGGAGGCAGTCATGCTTGCTGTTAAGCTGCCCAGATCCACGGCGTACTAATTGGAGTTGATGTGCTTTCTTTAATGGGTCCGTAGCAGGTAAAAATACCATTGCTCAGGGTTGCTAGCCCCTTGCAGTGGGCAAGTAGGCTGCCCTCTTCCGTACTTGCATTCCTCAGTGGTTCGATTTTGGAGTGGAATCATAATGAGACACAAATTACCAGATCAAAACCAAGGAGGCTGACTTAAGGACCAGTGGGCTAACCCAAACAGGGACTGGTCCTGATTTATTTTCAGGGTTTACTCCCTTAGATCCACCGTGTTCTGCAAGACCAGGGGTGGCACTTGGAGCCACAGCATGCGGTCTTCAGCACACGAGAGGCTAGATGATGTGGACGCTTGCTGATGATGAATGGCCATATATTACACATCACATGCCGCTGGATATGGGGAGACCAGTCTGGGATGCCAGATGGAATAGGCTGACCAGAAAGGTACTACTCCTCCAGTGATCCTTTTACTCCTCCAGTGATCCTTTGCCCCCAAAGGATCACTGGAGGAGTAGTACCAGACACTTAGGGCAGGATAAAACACTAGCCCAAATAATGGCCCAGTTCTATTGGCCAGGGATTTGAGTGGATGTTTGTCAGTGGTGTGTGGCGTGCCGTGAATGCCAATTAGCAAATCCCACGGCCACTCCAAAAGCACCTTTGCACCCTCTCCCTCTAACTGAGACCCCGTTTGAAAGAATTGGTAGGGTTCTAGTCAGCTCATTAGATCGTTCAGCACCGCAGGTGCTATTGCAGGGATATCGCTTTATTTTAGTTCTGATGGACTATGTAATGCAATATCCAGAAGCAGTGCCTCTCCACAATATCTCAGCATGCAGTATTGTGGAAGCGCTCTTCCGTATTATCTCCTGGGTTGGGATTCCGAAAGAAATCCTGACAGGCCAAGGATTTTACGTCACACACACTGCGCGAACTGTATGGGTTATTAGGAATTCAGCCTACAGTGTCTATCATCCATAAACGGATGGCTTAGTGGAACGGTTTAATCAATTAATACTCAAAAACTTAATTGGGAAATTTGAGAGGATGCATGTAATTGGCAAAAATGGCTCGAGCCCGTTATTTGCAGTTCAAGAGGTCCCACAAGCCTCCACAGGTTTTTTTCACCATTTGAGTGAAAAACCCAGGTGGAAAATATGGGCAGAAACCGTGTGGCATTTTGGATATGCTATGTGAAAATTGGGAGGAGGGACCTTCACCTAGTAAGAACAAAATTCAATACATTCTCGACCTGCACACAAAACTCCACACCCGCACTCACTTAACCCAGGAGAATTTGCGGCAGGCAAAAGAACGTCAAGTCCGAGTGTATGATAGGGGCATGCGCCTTAGAGAGTTCATACCAGGAGACAAATTACTCTGATTATTGCCCATGTCAAGCTCCAAATTAATCGCCAAGTGGCAAGGGCCCTTCAAGGTCACGCAGCGAGTCAGGGATGTTGACTATGGGGTGAGGCGAATGGACAGGGGAGGGGCATTGCATATTTACTACCTCAATCAGTTAAAATGCTGGAAGGAGGAGGTCTCCATGGCGTTGGTGTAGGTAGTCCCAGAGAATGCGGAGCCGGAGGTACCAAAAAATTTGACATCTCCAGCCACTCTGGTCCCTTGTGGAGACCGCCTCTCACCGGCCCAAGTCATGGAGGTGGCCCAGTTGCAGAGGGAATTTTCCGACATGGTTTCCCAGCCACACCCACCTCATAGAACACCACATTGAGACACCCCCAGGGGTGGTGGTGCGAAGCCCCCCTTACCGCCTGCCGAACACACAAAAAATGTAATAAATAAAAAGGTGGTCTGGGATGAGCTCAAGGCCATGCTATAAATGGATAATCGAGGAGTCCCACAGTGACTGGAGCAGCCCCATGGTCCTGGTTCCCAAGACCGATGGGTCAGTCTGATTCTGCGTGGACTATACTACCTCAATCTGTTAAAACGATATATTAATGTGGTCTCTAAATTCGATGCATACCCAATGCCTCACATTGACGAGCTGCTCGATCGATTAGGCACTGCTCGTTTTGACTCGACACTGAATTTAATGAAGGGATATTGGCAGATCCCCTTGACTCCTCTATCCTGAGAGAAAACTGCCTTTTCCACACTGTTTGGGTTACACCAATACGTCAGACTTCCTTTTGGGTTATTCGGGGCTCCTACAACGTTCCAGCAGCTCATGGCCATGGTGCGCCACCCTCACGCAGTAGCGTACCTCGACGATATCATTATCTATAGCAACAATTGGCCATGGCACCTAGAACACCTTAGGGCTGTCCTAAAGTCGCTGAGGTGTGCCGGTCTCACAGCTAACCCGAAAAAGTGTGCAACTGGGCAGGTGGAAGTACGATATCTGGGTTTCCACTTGGGTCATGGGCAGGTGCGTCCCCAAACAACAAATGACTGCAGCCTGCCCGGGAGTGGGGTGGGGTCTGCTGCAGGCCGGATAGCTCCCTGGCCCGAATGGGGTGGTGGGGGTATGGCCGAGCAGCAGTTTGTGAATGGAGGGCAGAGTCAGGGAAGGTGAGTGGCCAAATCACTACACCTGTCGTCAATTAATGTGTGTGTGTCTTGCAGTGATGACGGTATAAAAGGAGTAAGAGAGCAGAGGATTGGTGGTTGGCACCAAAACACAACTCTGTGTGTGTGTCTATCTATCTATGTCCCTGTCTTGAAAGTACCGTGTCTTGCTGAAAAGCAATAATAAACGTGTGTCTGAGCACTAACAACCACCTGCTGTACTTCTGTACTTCACCCACATCAGAGCAGCTTCCACACGAGTCCTCCTGGACACCATCATATACACCAGCCTCGTCTAACTGGCAGAGGAGGAGGCGTCGTGGTTATTTATAAAGATTATCTAGGTGTAACACAAAAACCTGGTTACAAATTTAATACATTTGAAGTTCTTCATACTAATATAATGAATGTAGCCTCGAAAAATAAAAGTTAATTCCATTACTTATTATTTACAGGTCCCTGGGCCATATTCTGAGTTTCTTTCTGAATTTGCAGATTTTATCTCAGACCTGCTTATTTCCTTAATTATCGGAGATTTTAATATTGACTTCAATAACCCAAAAGACCCTTTGAAAACAGCGTTCGTGTCCATTTTAGATTCAGTAGGGGTTAATCAGTGTCGTAGGACCAACCCATAATGGCGGTCACATTCTCGATCTAATACCAACATTCGGGTTAGTTCAAAATGCAGCAGCAAGAGTCCTTACTAGAACTAGAAAATATCACCACATCACCCCTGTCTTATCCACACTGCATTGGCTCCCAATCAAATTTTGTATTGATTATAAAATACTACTATTG
>JAODVO010000016.1:14291809-14303106 GCA_025400055.1 Notarius lentiginosus
CGATCTAGCTTGTACAAAAAAGGGTGTATGTGCCAAGACTTTTGCACAGTACTGTACATATTTTTATTGCGCGTTTTACTTTATTGTGAATACCAAACACTAGATTTTATGGTCTTATTTTTGTCACCATTTTATAGAAAAGCAATAAACCACTAGAGAGCATCCTTCATATCTTGACACACATCACTAATATGCCATCGAGTAGTTTATTGCTTTAATAAATCCTCCAAGTGGAGACGAGTTAAAGGTGACTGATTCAACTCTGAATATTAACATTACTGCCGATACTGACAAATCTTTCCTTCTCACTTTTAACAACATGACTTTATAGTGTGTGTTTCCTTGGCAGGATAAAACAGGAGGCTTATTCATTTTCAAATGTATTCAAATGCGACAAAATGTCATCAGCAGCCCTAACAGTTATCTGTTGGGGTGTTTCCCCAGATGAGAGTCCTCTTCAAAAAGAAAGAAAGAAAGAAAGAAAGAAAGAAAGAAAGGCACAAACACCAAGCCCTCTTTATGCCTCGACTTCAACATAGTCAAAGCTTAATGCTGAAATAGTGCAGACTTTTTTTCTTTTCACAGAAAGAAATGTGTGGGCAAGGAAAAGTTGGCACACCATCAACACGCATACTATCAAACCAAAAACCAGCGAAAAATCGAAAAACACACCAAACACACTCACTCACACACACGTGGTGATCATTTGCAGTGTCCCGAACACAACATTTAGGGAAGTCCACGTTCTCTGAAGCGCAGACAGAAACGCCAGTGTACACAAGGCCTGAGAGGTACGAAACACGCTCACTAACACATGAAACGAAACAAAACAAAACGAAAAGTATAAATGGCAAAAGGGAAAAGAAACAGATTCCCAAACACGTCAAACGAAATCAGTATATCGGAGGATACATAAAGAGACGCGATGCTTCGTACTACATGAGGATAAAGAGTGACAAAAAATCTCTAACTTGGATAAAACGATAAAAAGTGAACAGCTATTAGTCAGCCATTAAATGCCATCGTGATCATTCTGAAGTGAGTGACATCATTAGAATTCAAAGTCATAGAAACGAGTTCAAATAATCTGCAGAATTCATTCATATACAACGCATGAGAACTAAATCTTGTAAATATTACCCAATACTGCCGGCAGTCTAAAATCAGTCTAAAATTATATTTAAAAAAAAAAAGTTACTTGCCCTCTTATAAACCAGTACACAATAAAAAAAAAATTCATAAAAACAAAACACAGAACCTATAAATAAGCCAAATAAACTCGTGTAACTCTACATGATGCTTTCGGATATGGCGATAAAGATTAAAACATAAACAATCCAAAAAAATTAAAATAAAAGGGAATAAAATCCACTACTTCATTAGAAGCCTTATAATGATGATGATGATGATAATCGGTAATAACAAACAGCTTATGAGAAGAGAGGAAGTGGGGCAGTTGTGCACTCTACGTGTGTGTGTGTGCGTGCATGTAATATGTACAACTGATCTCATACACAAAATGACGTGTGCATCATGTCTACACAGACGTATAGAAGGGAGGCAGTGGATTGCAGGCACTGAGAGCTTGTTTGGGGGGTCGAGAGGATGGCCATGTCTTCACACACAGCGTCTCCTCTCTTTATGGGTTACCTCGAGTTTAAACACAGAAGAGGGAAAAAAAAAAGTGCCAATATACTGCACAGATACCAATGAGGCAGTTTTTTTTCCCCCAGAAATGCAAGGAAGAAATGCATCTTGTTAAGAAACATGAAGCAATACTTTGGTATCACGTACTTGGTGCTTGCGTGTGCTCGATTCAAACGCTATCAAATGTAACAGTACTTTTGGGAACTCTTTCCTGGTACCCTTTAAAGACTTTCGAAGGAGGAAGGAGGGAATGAAATTTGGAATCGAGTCCCTCGGGAAATCCCTCAGACATACGGCACACGCGCCTGTATCACGGCCGAATCGTGGAGTGTATGGTGTATGGTCTTTTGTTGTTGTTTTTTTTTTCTCCATTTTTGTTAAAGTGAACTGTGCATCTCTTGGCGACGTCAGAGGAAAAACTAAAACCCTGCCTGAAGACTTAACAGTACCACTTGTGTCTAATGAGTAGAGTACTCCAACCCCACAATCCTCTAATCCTCGATCCGTTCCTGCAACAGATTCCGACATTTTTATTTTTTCTTCTTTCAGCAGGCTTTAGTCTTAACTGTCTAGTCATGATTCGTTATAATTTCCGCTTCATTTTTTTTTCCTATTTTATCTTTTCGTTTCCTGAACATGGTCGAAAACGATATAATGCAACGAGCGTGAACTGTGCTGTTAAAGCTGTGATGTGCTCGATGAGCTCTACATGACGAAAATCACTACATGACGAAATATCACTACGTCAGCTACCACGATAAATTGTCCTTATATTTGTCCTTTGTTTTTTTCTCTAAACCTTGCATTTTTTGCATGTACAAAAATTGTGAATTAGTGATTTTTTTCTTCTTTCCAAAGTTTTAAAACACTTTTTTTTCCTCTCAGGTCAATTCTCCCTTCTGAAAAGTATGCATGTATTTTGTATCTTTTTCTTTTTTTGTCCTTTAGAGTCAATAGACTGTGCAATCTCTTAGTGGCAACCGAATTGCTAACGCTAAACCTTGTTCTTCATCAGAGGACTTCCTGATAGAAAAAAGGAGGTGAAGAAATGCAGGAGGTCTTCGGCCATTAGATGGCGGATTTGAAGGAGGGAAAGATGGGAAATGTGACGAACTTCCAATTCCCTTCCTTCAGTAACCGTCTTTTCTTTTTTTTTTGTTCTCAATCCTCTTGTTTTTCAGCCAGACGTAATGGAGTAGGTTAAAATATTATGCGCTCACATTGATTACAAAAAAACAAAACAAAAACAAAAATAGACAAAAAGAAAATAAGTGTAACAGTAACTCAAATCAACAGTGTGAAGAATCAGAGCTCGGAGTCTGTGCACACTTTGAGGCGAGTGTGCTGATCCTCCCCTTGAAGTGTGCCTTTGAAGGAAAGAGCCCTAGATGAGAGAGGCAGCTTAATGCTGAGTTCGGGGTGGTTTATTCGGGCGCCGTGGCCGACGGGGACGGCTAAGTGCTTCATCTCAGTACGAGAATCCGGAACGATCCACTTCCTCTTCTTATATCCACTACTGCACTTATTCACTTCTTTCTCCTCCTCTTCGAAATTGAAAGTCTCATGGCCGCACTTGACTTTGGCTATGCCCTCAGGAGGTCAGCATCTCCTCCTAGGTCAGATCAGGGGTAGAGGGGAGGGCGCGCGCGCGCGAGTGTGTGTGTGTGTGTGTGTGTGTGTGTGTGTGTGTATTATGAGAGAGCGTGAGGAAGGACACTAGCGAGGCCTCAGAACTCCCATTCGGACGGCTCCTCTTTGCTGGCGGCTTTCTCCAGCCGGTGGATGATGTTATTGAGGTTGGCGGCTTTCTTTTTGCGCAGGCTGTTGTCCTTGGGGTTGTGCGAGAAGCCGAACAGGACGAGGCCTGTGGTGCCACCCTGGTGCCCGCTGGTGCCAGGTCCTTCGGCGGCTGAGGTAGTGGGGTCTCCAGGGGTTGGCGAGTTAGACGGAGATGGCTCCTTGGGCATGTCCTCGGGGCCGGAGGTGGGCTTTTCGTCGCTGGGGGTGTCGTGTCGCCCCTCAGCCGCGCCATCCGAATCTGTGCCATCGCAACCATCGCCTGCTTTTCCTGCCTGGACTGAGGGCGAGCCGCCTTCGCCTGCTGAAGCTGAGCCTGAGCCTGCCGCCTGGATCTCCTCGATAAAGAGCTCCCGACGGATACGAGACCTGCAGAGAGCGAGCGTGAGAGAGATTAGAGATCTGTACTTTATCTGAGTGTATAGATCATCATTAAGTAAGAAACTAATTGGGTAGATGGATGGACAGAGATGCATGAATGAACGGAGAATTATACAGTTAGAGAAAGGGTGCGATATACAGAAAGGATCAATGGATGGAGAAACAGATGTAAAGATGGAGGGATATTGCTCTGATGGAAGTGAGACATGTATGAAGGGAGGTATAGATGGTAGAATATAGAGAGGAATATTCTACCATCCATGGAGGGAGGGAGAGAGGGAAGCATGTACAGATAAAAGGAAGTATGGATGGATGGATGGATGGATTTAAAGAGCCCTGAATAGATGGAAGGAGGTATGGATATATTTTGAGACCAAGATGGAGGGAAGGAGAGATCCGTGGGCAGAAGGATTTGGGTACAGAGCAAGGGAAGGACGCTGGGATGGAAAGATACACTGATGGAGGGATGTTTGGATAGAAAGCTGCACAGATGGAGGAATGAATCAGTAGATTCATGGAGGTATGCTGAATGGAGGGATGGACTGACCAGAAGACAAAGGGATAAATGCAGAAAATGTATTTGGGGACAAAAAGAGGGGAGGGAAAGTTTCAAGGATGGATGGAGGAAGAGAAAGAGGATGGATGACTGCTATGAAGAAGGCATTAAAAGTACTGATACCACAAGGTGGCTGAATGCTCAAATTTGATTGGTCAGAAGGTGTGCGTTATTTTCGTACAAGTTCCAGCTGTAATTGAATATTCATGTGCTTGTATGGCGGATGCTCTCCATAACACAAGTGTATTCTTCGAGGAAAAAAAAAAAAAGGAATAGAATCTGTAGTTGTAGCTTACTAATCCCCATATCAGCTCCACACTAACAGAGCAAAACCATTTTTTGTTCCTAACACAGTGTTAATGAATGACTAGATGACGGTTCAGTTCATACAGCTCTGGCATGTACTAAAGAAGAATACTGTAATCTTTAAAATATCATTACATACAAATTGTACACAGATTGAGATTTGGTCTATGCAACTGGATTAAGGTCGCATCTTGCAGAACATACCTGTAGTTGTGGAACCAGTTGATGACCGTGCTGGTTTTGAGGTTGAGCTGGGTTGCCAGTTCCTCGATGGTCTTCGGAGATGGATAGGGCTTCTGCTGGTAGGCCCTCTTCAGCGCCTCCTTTTCCTCGGGAGCTAGGACCACCCGCGGTTTCTTCAGCTGCTGCTGAGGATGGTGCTGAGGGCTGGTGCCTGGGCCGAACTCTGACCCTGTCAGGCCACTGTCCACTGGCTGGGCATCGCTGACCGAGCTGTGGCGTCGCTTCATGTATGCTGTGGAAACATGAACAGAGTGTGTCAGTCATAGCAGCAGCAGTTTGGTATTAAGCTGTACAATACAGCATGATAATCTAAAATGAGAAGGATTCTACAGTAGGGCTGGGACTGTATAGCGCCAGAGTGTCACTGGGAACGAGCTTATACCATACTGCATATAAAAACAGTCAACATTTAGCTGGTAGTGTCTGATGGAGGATAAAAATCCAGAAAAGACATCAATAAAGCTTCTAATTTATTATTACAAAATGTATTTCCATTTAAATTTCATGATTTATCGATACATTTATTTAAGGATATACTGAAAGATTTATTAAAGGTTTGAAGGATTCTAATATGCAAATTAGCTCTGTTCTGATAGGTCTGTAAAAGCACATTATGACTGAAATGTGTCTCACACTGTACTATACAGTTTTGGTAATTAGAATGACAAGATTATCTGTTCCTTTATCTGGCAGTACGTAGGTTACAGTACCCTTAACGTTAGCAAAGTGGTGTAGTGACGTGTCGTTTGTGAACAATTTGTTCATTCTGAACTACGCTTTTGTGTGACTCTGGAGTAACAACTTTGGAGTGATTCATTGATTCCTGGGCCACATACACGTGCTACTCAGTCTCGGCTTCGTTCACGTACAGGTCTTTCGGGTAGGAGTATCTCGTTAAGTGAACATTTGGAATACTTCAAACCTTCAATCTAAGTTTCCATTTACCCATCAAGAAATCTTTAAATATATGGAAAAATTTTCAGCAGAGAAGCTAAAATTATGACATTATTAAGATTGCCTTAACTTGTCAGCTCAGTGATCTTGGTAAAGTGTGGAATCCAAGGCAAAATATCCTGAAAACCATATTTAAAAATCACCACCCCGATTATAGCAATGTCGCTTCAGATAAATCTTGGTTTGAATTTTAAGAAATTCTTTATTCAGACTCCAGTCACTCTCGGACTTCTACGCAGAAATGGTTTCTGCTTCTTAAACATGTTCTGTACAGACATAGTTGTCTCATTTGAAGAAGTCCCAGATTCAACTTGTTGATGTTTAGATGCAGATTCTTTGCGAAACTTCAGTTTCGCATTGATCTCAGCTGCTGGATGGTGCCACCGAATATGATTCTGCATGTTAGTGGTGTTGCCATGATGAGGAAACTTAAGACTCCCACAGCTTACACAACACATGTTTTCTGTCACGAGACAGTAAGAAATGCCACCAAACTGGGCTTTTAAAAGCCGGTGACTTCGGGAACTCCGAGTTGTCCGCCATGTCGTTCACAAAGCAACATGTGATCTCACAAGATCACTATAGCAACCACAAACGGCTCCGGGCACCGAATTGAATTTTTAATATCAAAATTATGCCATTTGTCGAAATTTGTTATGCATCTCGGGTTATCAGGATGAAATTAGGTAATCGCTGGTGAATCGTTGGTGAATCGTCAGTGAATCATGATTCATTAAATTTTAATTGATTTTTGAATTGCGGATTGAAATGGATCGATAGATTGGGGATCGATTAATCGTCACACATCTACCCCATACAGTGTAAAATCTTTATTTAAAAAAAGTGCTCAAGATTCTTGAGCACTGCAACTACCAAAGTTACCACATTTTGCTGTGAAGGTAATTTCATTACTGAAGAACTCCCCACATCCTTTATTAAATGTGTCAATAAATTATGAAATATAAACTGAAAATAGGTTTGGGTGTAATAAATTGAAACATTCATTGTTGTATTTATTGGATATTACATTTACGGATTTACAAAGATAGGTCACAAAAAAAAATCCTCCATAAGTGTGCAGTCTCGTGTATGTATATTTTTATATAATATATAAATGAAAACACCACCAGGTGTCAGTATTGCCTTGAACATGTGATGCATATGCTTTCGAATTTCCACTGGGACAAACGCTCACATCATTTATTTGGATTATGACGACATGCTTTCCATATTGGGGGAACATTTTCAAAATTTACTGCACAACTGAGATTCATAATTCATAAATCTCGCTCTATGCTGATCAGCAAATTGCAGCCAATAAAAAAAGAACTGGCGAGACTAACGCCCTGATGAAATCATATTTTAATGACGTAAACACCTGCGGTCGATTCTGTGGGTTATTACAGTACGTTCAGTTTGTTGAGAATAATGCGAGGCATAAATAAACTCAGTGTTCAGCACACGCACGTGCGCGCACACCATCATCAGCACTCGAGTGAAATGCACGACTCTGCTTCAAGTCTGGTTCCATATTCTCTAAACTCTTGCAGTTTAACTTTTGAGAGGTCACAAGCCAGCTGCTCAGCTTGAACTGGAGCTATTGGAGGGGATGTGATTGCGCATCACTATGCCATAGGGCTGGTTTAGTGAGCAGGGGGTCACTCCGTGCACTTCTTTCTCTCTCGCTGATCTCTGGGATGTTAGTTGAGGTCATGGGTCTATCGCTGTGGATATGAGGGTAGTTTCGAGACATCTAGTTCAACATGTCTCTGATACTGAAAGAGCATGTACAAACACACACTGGGCTCTGATTTGTGTGTGTGTACACACCACTGAGCAGCCGTGCCAGGGAAATGAGCAGCAATGCCGGAAAGAACCGTTAAACAGGCCTAATCACTTCAAGAATGTTCACTTAGCTTTACTTCAGGCAGAGAGAGAGAGAGAGAGAGAGAGAGAGAGAGAGAGATGACGATGATGAGCACAGCACTCTGAATAAGAGAGACCATGGCCTGTCACATCTAATGAAAGGAGTGACACGGTGGTGGCTGATGAGGGCCGACAGTGCAGAGGGGATGACTCCCTGAGGAGGAGTGAATGGGGGGGGGATGGTGGAAGAGGAACTGATGAAAGCAAAAATGACTATAAAATAAAGCCTTGCATTTCTGATAGTTAGGAAATATACACATGGTGCATACAATCTCTCCCCATCAAGCTATGAAATATCTTACATCTTGCACATTACATCTTACATCTTGCACATTACATCCATGCATACCTCCCTCTCCATATATGTATCAACAATGAATGTTACTTTAGCAACCAGCTACATTCAAGAGGACAAAAAAAGTATTCATTGAAATTTTTTGGGGGGTGGTGGGTGGGCAAGGGCAAAGAACAAACGTACAAAGACTTGCGCAAGTGTGCACACTAATACTTCGTTAAAGCTCCCATTACTTGTACTCCAGCACTCCGTCTCTTTGGGTAACAGTTTACCAACTTCACTGCAAAAACACTCCAGACCCATCAAAATGCATGGAGATCTTCCGTGCACAGCCATCTTCCTGTCATTCAACACGTTTCCAACAGGATTTAGATCTGGGCTCTGACTGGGCACTTCCAAAACACTGATCAGCATCTTCTCTTCCTTTGCTGACTCGCATTTATGTTTTGGGTCATTACTGTGCTGGAAGGAAGGTGAAACGTTTCTTCGTCTCCAGCTATCGGTTTTGTGCCAAAATAGATTGGTATTTGGAGCGACACACGATCCTTTCTCTCCTGATTCCAGCCCCAGTCCCAGCTGAAGAGAAGCAGCTCCAAAGCACAATGCCACCACCACCATGCTTCACTGTACGTATATAGTGTTCTTTGGGTTTTAATTTATGCACCAAATATGTCCATCTTTTACAGTTTTGCCCAAATATTTTACCATGGTTTTGTTAGATGGTAACACGTTTTGCTGCATGGTTTAGGGCAATTGTAAGATTATTTTGTGAGATAGGGTTTCCATCTAGCCACCCTACCCCATTGCCCAGACATGTTAAGAATCCAGGACGTTGTTCTATGCAGGGAGTGAGCAGTACTTGCAAGAATTCTCAGATAGTTACTTTTGAAAATGAGTCTGTTCCTGGATAATTCTGAGCACAGTGACATGCTCCATTCTCAAAAGGGTGTGCAGACTTTGATTAACCTGGTTGCAAAAGTGTTTTTTCATTTACCCCCCCCAAAAAAAGTTTTGCTTTGTTTTTCACTGGAATTATGTTGATAAAAACAAACAAACAAACAAACAAACAAACAAACAAACTGAATGACACCTCAAAGTTTGAACAAAACCCCCTAAAAACTGGGCGCATCACCCATGAGATGATTCAAAAGCTAATCAGAAGAGCTGAAAGATGTTCGAAGCAGTCATTATGCTACCAAAAGTCAGTGACCACGTAAGGAGGGCATTCGCCAAAGAAGCAAACAAAAGGCCACAGCTCAGACCAGAAAAGCTATTTTGAGAACAACCGTATCCCAGACACTCGACAAAGCAAGGCACCGTGACAGAAATCCTGTTTGGAATTTGGCCAAAAAAAAAAAGTCTGAATAAACTTATAAATCCATTTTTTTTGGTCTGATGAGACCAAACTTGATCTTTTGGGCCTCAGCAAACGGTGCTATGTTTGGCAGAAACCCAACACTGCAATCCACCAATACAATCTATACAAATAATGAAACAGGGTGGTGGTAGCATCAAGTTCAGATTCATCCTTGTCCTCACGGATTGCTTTACCCTACTGACTTTTGGTGGAAATCTTTCTCTCTTTTCTCTCTCTTTTGCAGTTGTGCCATAATCTTTCCATTTTTTCCAAAAATGGATTTCATGATGTTTCCCAGGAAACAACATACCCTGATTGATACTATTGATTATTTTGAAAGGTAAGAAAACTTGATCATGCTGCGTTTTGGTATTTTCTCAAACAAATCCCGGAGCTTTTCTAGGAGCAAGTGTATTCACATACAACATTTAAAGGTCTACTAAGGTAACGATGTTGATTTTTTCACTATACATCTGAAATAGTGTATTAATGAGATGCAACCCTGACTTACAGACAAACCTGAACTCTCCCTGTAAAACAAGGCTGAAACTACGCGTCATATCACACTTGTACAGAAAAAGGCGGAGATATTGCCGGACACACCCGAGCTGCTTTCCAAATGGTTTCCATAAGGTGTGACGTCACTTACAGTACACAGCCATATTTGACAAAATGGACAATATTTATAGAGTTGTTTTAGTTCGTCATTACTGAGGCTTTTTTGACAACACTGAATCAAAGCAAGACACTCATCATACAACAAACATCAAGCTGCTTAGCTGCATCAGCAATTATTACGTTTATGCCCAAAGGAACTCAAAATAACGTATCTGCTTAATAAAAAGTTAGGGAAGCCATAAAAAGTGTTTTCTTACCCTTTGAACTTCTCTTTTGTGGACTACTGACCGTGCTGTCTCATTTGTCTTGTCTGCTTTTTGGCCGAAGATTGTGAAAACCGCATCTGGATTCAGCGCTGGCTTGTACAATATTCCTAATGCCCGGTGCATCCGAGTTGTTTGAGTGAAACAAATTTCTTCAAAATGTTCTGGGCATACGAGCTACGAATGTGCTGTTTTTGCACCCGAAGGATCATTCCAGTCAACCCGTGAGAGGTCTGTCCCTATCCATTGCCTTCTTACGTTTTTGTCCTTTGGGAATTGATGCAGGCTAGTTTTTTCACTTCTGCCATTATTGCATCCTCCCACACAACACCTGGATCCAACTATTACCTCAAATAATTTAAAAAAATACGAACGCAAACGATCTTCACTGTTCTCACTTCTCTCAATTATGGCGGCGTGTACTATGAGTGATGTCACCTGTCGGGAGCTTACGAACATTTCTGATCATCAACTGAGCAGTGACAGTGTGTAAAATATGTGAAAGTAATTGGCTAACTAAAGTTGTTTACTATCGTTAACAGTCAGAAAATGGGCTCTTAAGTGGTTGAAAACCACTATTTGTTTATTTAAAATAAGAAAAACAGGTAGGGTAATTGTCATCTTAGTTGGCCTTTAATTTGGTACACACCCACCCTCTTCAAGACACTCCAGCTCTCTCCTACCTTTCTTCTCCAGGCGCTTCATGTCCATGAGCTTGTCCACGTTGCGCGGGTCACTGAGCCACAGCTGCATGCGTACGAATGGCTCACGGCCCTTCAGGCTCAGCTTGTGCCAGGGTTTGGGCCGGGCCAGCAGGTCCGAGACCGAGCCTTGAGTCAATCCCAGGATGGTCTCACCGAACAAACGCTGACCTGCATCACACACACACACACACACACACACACACACACACACACACACACACACACACACACACACACACACAGAGAGACT
>JAODVO010000016.1:14404607-14414719 GCA_025400055.1 Notarius lentiginosus
AAAATGTTTGGTCAAGGTGAATCTTGCGAAGAGATATTTTACCCAAATATTAGGTGTGCTGTATGTATATTTTTGACTGTGTGTTGATTTCAGAAAACCCAAAGAAAATTAAAACTTGTGCACCAAATTCTAGTGTTTTTTTAAAGATGTATGCTGTACATTCTGCCACAGAAAAAGAACAGTTAAAAAAATTACTGAAAGCCCAAATATTGCCATGACATTCATATCCAAAGTGACGGCACTGTATGTAAACTTCTGACCACAACTGTATATTTAAAAAAAAACAACAACAAAAAAACACCAGCTTCATCTTAACCAGCCAGCTCCTCCATTTTGAAGACTTTCCTGTGGTGGAAAACCTCCTCACTCTTAAACACCGACACTGGAGACTCCTCCCATAAAATGGTACATCAACCTCTCCTTCTAGAAATCATCATTCAGTAACTATATTTTACTTTCTTTTTTCAAATCAGGGTTCCCACTGGCACTCGTCACGCTTGTCATTAACAAACATAATCCGTCAATGACGAAGAGAAAATTACTATCAGTCATCACAGTGACAAATGTATACATCACCATTATCATCAGTTGTTTTTCCAGAAATCCCTCCACAAATCCAACTGCAGTGAAGAGATGGCGAGAAGCCAGAGTGTAAACAATGAGCACATGCTTGTGACCAATAAAAAAATCAACTACACAATGACCAAATGAGCACCGAGTATTTAACCAATCACAATGCGAATTAATCGGCCTGGTGTGGTGGTGTAATTATCTCTCCATGAACCAAACAATGGCGCAGTCTAAGCTGGTGAAATTTTTGGGCGGGCTTCTTCAAGCGCTGAAGATGATTTAAGGGCTGAACCAGCCACGGGGAGGCACACTCAGAGCCCCGACCGTCCCCAAGCACATTGGACAGCATTGGTAATACAGGGGTCGGTAAAATACTCAGAGCCCCGACTGTCCCCAAGTACATCGGACAGTGTCAGTAATACAGGGGTCAGTAAAACACTCAGAGCCCCAGCGGTCCCCGAGCACATCAGACAGTGTCAGTAATACAGGGTCGGTAAAACACTCAGAGCTCCAGCTGTCCCCGAGTACATCGGACAGTGTCAGTAATACAGGGGTTGGTAAAACACATTCAAAGCCCCAACCGTCTCCAAGCACATCAGACAGTGTCAGTAATACAGGGGTAGGTAAAATACTCAGAGCCCCAGCTGTCCCCGAGCACATCGGACAGTGTCAGTAATACGGGGTCGGCAAAACACTCAGAGCCCCAACTGTCCCCAAGCACATCGGACAGCGTCAGTAATACAGGGGTCGGTAAAACACATTCAAAGCCCCAACCGTCCCCGAGCACATCAGACAGTGTCAGTAATACAGGGGTCGGTAAAACACTCAGAGCCCCAACCGTCCCCGAGCACATCGGACAGTGTCAGTAATACAGGGGTCGGTAAAACACTCGGAGCCCCAACCGTCCCCGAGCACATCAGACAGTGTCAGTAATACAGGGGTCAGTAAAACACATTCAGAGCCCCTACCATCCCCAAGCACATCAGACAGTGTCAGTAATACAGGGGTCTGTTTAAAAAAAAAAAACCACACACCTAAGTGAAAGTGCTGTCAGCCAGCAAACAACTGAAGGGAGCTATGTTTCAGGTGGCGTGACATGTTGAGTTCCCGTGGCGAACGTATGATAAACACTATGTCGTTCTGTGTTCGATTCATAAATCAATGACAAATTCAGATTCCTTCACTGTTGGTTGGTCCAAGATTCTTCTTGATTCTGTTCAATTGTAAATCAACTGTTCTGTTGAAGTAGAGGCTAAAGAGAGTCCTAATACCTTGAACCTTTGAATCATTCCCTGCTAAAATAACCTTCTGTAAGCTCAAACTAAAGAGGTTTATTTTTGCTTGATGGTGCACACGGGGCCCAAAATCAAGTCTCTCTTATTAGAGGTTGGAGTGGAACCCAAATTTTATATGGAATGGAAAGGCTTAGCTGGATCTGTACAAATATTTGAATTGTGCCAGTTTGGTTGGTATAAACCTGTATTAAGTCCATTTTGATAAGTCGGTAACTAAGGAGAAAAAAAAAAAACACTCAGTGAAGAAAAAGTGAAGAATACTTATTGGACTATTTTTCAAGGAAAAAAAGTGGAGAATATTTTTCAGAACTCCGGGAGGAACCCTGTTCAATTGTGTTCGATTTAAAATATTATCAAAACATAATAACTCAATTATAATAACAGGTTCCTCATAAGGAAAAAGCTTGTTCTTTGTTGTGCCATGAACACGCGCGCACACAAATGCATAAATGGAATATTATGGGCTGGCCATGGGCATCGCTGTCACACTGCATTGTTCAGGGTCATCGATGTAGATCAGGAAGAGAGGACAAGGGGACGAGAGTCGCCTCCTCCCTCACTAAATCACTCTCTCCTGTTGCCAAAAGGCCAGCCTGATGAAAAGCTGCAGAAATGAGGATAAATGGTGGAAAGGGGAGCGTCTCCTTTTAGAAGGTCAGAGAATAGGAGCAGGAGCGCTGCGATTTAAATAGACTGCTGAAGAACGGCAACTTTAATGAGTGATGGGGGGAGAGAGAGAGAGAGAGAGAGAGAGAGAGAGAGAGAGGGAGACACACACACACACGATGGATACAAAAAGTCTACACACCCCTATTAAGTAGTTTCCAGGTTCTTGGGACATTCCAAAACATCGATCTTCTTCTGAAGCTGCTCCTTTGCCAATCTAGATTTGTGTTTTGGGTCATCGTTGTGCAGGAAGGTGAAATGTTTCTTCATCTTCAGCTGACTTGCCTGTTTTTTGCTGAAACGGATTCATGTTTGGAGCGATCCATGAGTCCCTTTAACCCCGGTTGTGCCGTAGCCGAAGAGAAGCAGCTCCATACCATGATGCTGCCACCACCATACTTCACTCTGGGTATGGTGTTCAAATACATCTAGTAGAATTATGCTCAGAAAGTTCTCCCTTGGTCTCATCAGACATGACGAGCCATGATTTAGGTGGGCTTGGATGTTTTGTTGTTTTCCCCCCCTTCTTCAAGAGAGAAAAAGTTTCCGACTGTTCACTTGACCCCACAGTCCAGACGCTTTCGAAAAAAAAAAATACATGACACGCAGGGAGTGATCAGTCCTTGCCAGATATTCCTGCAGCTCTTTTGATGTTGCTTTATATCTCATTTAGCCTCCCTGATATAATTTTATCTTGTCCTTTTGTCAATTTTGGAGGGACGTCCTGTACTTGGTAACGTCACTGTGGTGCCCCGTTTTCTCCACTTGATGATGGCCTTCAGTGGTTTCATTTTCAACATCATAAACACCTGCAAATTTAACAGGAGTGTGTAGACATTTTATATTGACAGACTGGCTCTGTGTGTCTTGCCCTCTGGTCCCTGCATCTGTCTCTACCCCATCTCAGTTTTCACGTCCTTTGCTATCTGTGTCTGTCTCTCTGCATTAGGTCTCATTTTTTGTCTTTCTGTCCATCTGTCAGTCATTCATTCATTCTTTTAACTTAACAGCCCGTATTTGTCTCCCTCATCGCCGTTTCCGTTTCCCCTCTGTCCCTGTCTCTCTCTCTCGTGTTCTCTAAGGTTAAGCAGAGAACGCTGTCCTTTTTACAGAATGTGATTTAAACATGGCCTCCGGGCCAGGAGCATCATGAAAAGGACAAGAGAGAGTGTGAGAGAGAAAGAGTCCACTCCTCCCTCTCCTTCTCTCTCTCTCTCTCTCTCTCTCCAAGCCAGTTCAGGTCATGCTGTACTCTCTGACAGGGAGAAAAAGACGGGAGGAAGGAAAGAGGGGGCCGACGGGGGGGAGAGCGAGAGAGAAAAGAGGAGTGAAGGATTGTGGGACGGTGTGTTATTCTGATCTAAATGGTGAGGATTATTTATATGGATGTCGCTGATGTGCTGCAGTGTCTGTGTGTCGCCATCACGCACTACAGGAGTGTGACAGCTCAGTGGCTAAACACGTATGCTGAGGAATGTTTCTCTCACACACACTTACACTTATTATAGAGCATAAAAAACACTCACCTCAGCCTGAAAACTCTTCAGCAGCGGAGCTACCTGCTTGCGCAGATCCTGAAAGACAATGCAGGACAAAAGGTCAGAGGTCAAACCATCACATAGTAACTTGCTTAAATCAGTGATGAAGGAATGATTGTTGTCAGTTTCTCTTATTGGTGCACTGAAAAGTACGCTGGCTTTAAAGGAATGTGACGTGTCCTCAGAGATTCTCTCTCTCTCTCACACACACACTCCATGGCTTGTGTGGGTGAATCAGTCATGTCAGATTAAATTACAACTCATGCAAAAGGACGTCAAAGCTGAACATGCAAATATGAAGCATTAATGTCCTGTGGATATGTGGACGCGCGCAGACACACACGCACCACTCACTCACTCTCTCATGGAATCCATGAGATGCTCAATCAAGAGAGAGAGACAAACGGACACAGGCAGAGAGAGAGAGAGAGAGAGAGACAGGGACAAAGAGAAAGAGAGACAGACAGATGGGGGAGAGAGAGAAAGAGACAGGGACAGAGAGACAGACAGAGAGAGACGGAGAGAGAGAGAGACAGATGACAAATGGAGGGAAACAGACAGAGACATATTTTCTCTAAAAATATATTTCCAATATTATTATTATTAATATTATCATCATATTTATTTTTTTTTTAAATATGATTTAGTAGTAGTAGTCAAGCACAACTGAGCCATCTACTCATTTGCATCGACACCACTGATAGGTTGCTGGGGTCAGACGGGGTCACCGAGGTCAACCTTTGAAGGTGAAAGGTCGCTCAGCTGCAGACTGTGCAGCTGGTTCAAGCTTTCCGTCACCACATGAACACTCGGCAGCGATCTGCGCAGCTAAATGAGGAACTATGTACGCCCCAACCCCCCACTCCACCCCCCAACTGAAGACTCCCCCAGGGACAGAAACAAACTCTAAGGATTTGATTGGGCAGCCAGTGAGTGTGTGTTGGCTCCTGCCTGGATAACGTTTATGTAAGAGCTGCTCAGAGGTCCTGGTGACCCACAGGAAACCTCTGTCAGCAGCTGGTTTACATATAACACTCCAATTCTTGCCAACACACACACACACACACACGCGCGCACAAAAACATACTGCGCGGGGAAAGCCGCAGTTCCAGAAACACAAAGCGCTGCAGAGAAGCTGTTTGTGTGTTATTTCAGCTCCGCTGTGTGATCGTGGGGGTTCGGAGGCTGCACAGATAATATTCAAACACGTTAGAGGGACTGTGGAACAAAATCTGGTGTTTTACTCACAAAATGAAAAGCGCAAATGAAGTGTGCAAATAGTACATGTGTGCCAATATTATAATTTTTGTGGCAAAAGAAGCTCTGTACTTCATTGACCATCATGTGACTTTTTTTCCCCTCCCACGTTCAGATTTGTACAGTTCAGTCAGTCAAGTGCTTCTCAGCCTGGACACTAATCACTGCAATTTATACCACTTTCATATATCCCCATCACGACTGAATTCTTCATTCTGATTGGCTAGAAGGTTACATTTATGTATATTAATTAATGCGCCTGTCATCGAGCTATAGTAACAGCTAAACCACTGATCTATAAAAATAAAACAAAGTTACGTTACATTACAGGCATTTAGTAGATGCTCTTATCCAGAGCGACGTACAACATACCTGGAGCAGCTGGGGGTTCGGTACCTTGCTCAAGGGCACTTCAGCCATTTCTGCTAGTCCAGGGAATCGAACCAGCAACCTTCTTGTCCCAAAGCTGCATCTCTAACCTTTAGGCCATGGATTCCCCAGCCATATTAAATTACTTAAAGTAAAACAGGAATATGATTTTGGTGAAGTTTAAGGAAGGAGTCTTGAGTATCCGCGCACTGCAGCAGGATTGGAAAAGCTTTCAGATACTGGAACGTGTAAAGCTGGAGGATGTCATGTTTCATAGTTTCGCAGTAACATGGCATTTCGTGTCACGAACGGCAAAGAAAAACAAATAAAGAGAGCTAAAAACCAGCCCAAAAGTGAAAAGCTAACCGAATGAAATTTTACTCTCCACACTGTTGCGGCTCTGATAGCGTCTCTGAAACACAGTTCGCTCAGTCAAAGTGTGTGTGCTGCCTGCAGATAATGCGCTAAACCAATTACTTTGCAGTTTAACAAAGAGCCGAAAACATTTGGAAACATCAGCAATAAAAATTGCCCTGACTTTCAAAAAGAGGATTTAAAACCCATTATTATTATTATTATTATTATTATTATTATTATTATTATTATTATTATCGTCTCCATACGTACCATCTCACCTGAGCAGTTTTTGAAAGGTTGTAATAAATGTGTTGTTTTTTCTTTATCATCATTTGCTAATCTGCTTACATTATTTTTTTAAACAAATTCTATTCTTATGTTTTAAATTAATTTCAGTGCTGCCTGACACTACCTTCTCCTCCTCTCAGCAGGTTATTTTATTAAAACAAGCACCACTGCTAAATACTGCAAACCTAGTCATAAATAAACCGTGTGCTCAGACTACAGTGTTAACAATTCTGCAGTAACAACTAAATTAATTTTATGGTTGACTGAAAAATTTTACTCCAAATCAGAGTATGGAATAGTTTCAGTTCATAAATACCCAGTACTGTGCAAAAGTCTTAGGCACCCTATTCCCCCCAATACAAACTTTGTTACAGATTTATACATTATCGAGTCAAAACATTGCAAAAACATTTTCGAGTTCCAAACGTTCTGGGTTTTTTTCCAGCACAAGATTAAATGTTACAGAAAAAAAGAAAAAGTTTGTATCTGAGCAGCATATTACACAAGAGCCCACTTTACAGATTAAAAAAGAAAACATAATGAAGGCTACTGGGTTTTGGTACAAAATGAAGAAGCAAGTGTCCCGAAGAACTGTGGCTGGCTCTGCAAGATGCTCAGTATACAGCTCATTTCTGCATAAAACTGCACTCACTGTACCTGAGGCTATTATTTTTAAAATTTATTTATTTAAAGCAAAGGAAATTTCGTCTCACACCAAACATTGACTTTGTTTCATTATGGTTTACTGCTTACAGTATTTTTTTTTTTAATGTTGAAACATTTCATTTGATTATTTTTGAAGCCATTTTTGGTCTACAGCATTTCTTTATACGTGCCTCAGACGTGCACACTACTGTAGATTCAAGGGCTCAATTTTTTTTTTAATATTTACTCTATATTGTAAAACTGTCCTACATAACTGGATAAGTATCTAAACTATTCCTGAAAAACCATTCCCGAATTCACACTTTGCTCTAGATTGTGAACAAAGCTGGTCACGTATTGATCAGAAGCACCGAAATTAAATCGCATCATAACAGAGTCTGTGCTATTGTCAATTATTATACATACAGGACACTTTTTCAATGTAATGAAAACGTGTTCTATTCCCTTCTAGCGGGTTTGAGAGCATGCAATATTGTTAACATATCGCTTATCCTACGTGTATTACAATCACTCTATTCAATGGAGATTGAGCGTTGAATATGGTTTACGATATTGCATGGCTGTCGAGACAACATGAAGTCACACGTCGGATACGTAAAACTTCCACGCTAGCGAGCGACTGGGACAATTTGTAAACAAACATGGTTGCCAGGTTTGCTTCGTTAAAGACAGAAGATTTTGAGAGAATTCTGAAAGAGAAAGACGTGTTGAACACCCAAAAGGAATGAATGTGTGTGTGTGTGTGTGTGTGTGTGTGTGTAATAATAATCATAATAATGGCTGGATTTTTTCATGGTATATCAGAGATATTCCATTCAGCTACTCGTCTTGGACTTGTTCAGTATCATACTAGCTGAATGGAATATATCTGATATACCATGAAAAAAAAAAAGCCAGCCAATATTATTTAAATATCGAATCATGAATCAAAGTTGTGTCTTAGTGTTCGAAAGCTTGGCGTTTACCCTCCTATCTCCTAATATTTAAAATCACTAATTATCCTTTGATCACTGTCAAACTTTTAAACTGCATCACTTTAACAACATTAAAACCCTGAGATTTGATTAGACCACGTTCAAGATAATATTCCACTCCCTGTTCAGGTTAGTTTAAATATAACACATGAAAATCTCCACCTGTCTATATTCCCTGACTGTGTGACTAATTCCTTGAGACACATTTATGAAAACAAAAAATAACCGAATCAATATTCAATACTGGTGAAAACTTGAGATAACGTAACCTGTTGAAATGTTTATAAAGACACTCTAATCGAATCAATCTTCACAAGGCCTTTTTTGTTGCATTTTAATAAACAGACTTGCATCAACGTGATATAAAATGCATTTCCTTTGACGTTCTGCTCACAAAATCGTACTGCATTAAGCGCAATCCACTTGCACGCATCCGGATGTTCTCGCATGCTCTCAAGAATGTACACATGGAGTGAAATAAAAGATGGCAGCAAGCTGGGCCGTGACTCTAGCAAGGGATTTAAAGTAGGGAATAAAGGAGTGAATAAAGGAGGGAGGGAGTGAGGGAAGGAGTGCTCAGCTGTAATTAGGCCTGACGAGCAGGTCTGCCTGGCAGCCCGCATCTCACAACCTATTTATAGAGCACAAGAAAAGCTTAGAAAACTGCTGGCAGGGCAAACTGGACAGCACACACACACACACACACACACACACACTTACTTGGAGTTGATCCAGCACTATTACGGACGCAAAGCAACTTGAGTGCCTTTAGTCTCTGAATTCATTTAATCAGGCAGCCGGTAATTCCACTAAAGAAGCTCGCTTCATAAATACGTATTAACAGGCTATTACCCGAGTGACAGATTTGGAACACAGCCATGATATATACACACACACACACACACACACACACACACACACACACACACCATGTTACTGTTGTACCTTATACAGTCCAGAGAATGTGTACGAGATACATCAGGAATAATCATACCTCTAGGATATACTGTACATATACAGGTTTGTTCAGCAACATATATCTCTCCACACAGTACTGTGCAAAAGTCTTAGCCCCTCCCCCTGTTTTTTTTCCACACAATCTTTGTTATAGATTTCTATTTTATGACTTCTACATTATCGAGTCAGTCCAAAAACATTTTAGAGTTCCAAACGTTCGGGGGGGTTTTCCAGCACAAAATTAAGCGTTATAAAGTTTCTATCTGAGCAGCGTATTCCATAAGAGAGCACTTTTCAGATTAAAAAAGAAAACACAATGAAGGGTACTGGATTTTGGTACAAAATTAAGTGTGACAGGCAAAGTGTCCAGAAGAACTGTGGCTGGTTCTGTGAGATGCTCAGTAAAACCTACAGCTCATTTCCTTATAAAACTGCACTCACTGGACCTGACACCATTTTTTTTTTTAAAGCAAAGGGTCGTCTCACACCAAATATTGACTTTCTTTCCTTTATTATGGATTACTGACTACTGTTTATAATATTTTTTTCATGTTGAAACATTTCATTATTTTTAAGCCATTTTTGGTTGACAGCATTTCTAAGATTTGTACAAATTATTTTTAATCTACAGTCCTGTGCAAAAGCACAGGACTGTAGATTAAAAATAATTTGTTTGTACAGAACGTAGTTCAAACTATCAACACTTGTTTTTGGTCCATTATTATTCCACTCTTCCTTGCAAAAATGCTCTGGATTGATCAAACTAGAAGATCACCTCTACACTGCCTTTATCCCTATTCCACAGGTTTCCAACAGAATCTCGATCTCACCAAAACATTCACCAACTCATGAAACTTCCTTTACTCACTTTGCGTTTTGGGCTATCATGCTGGAAAGTGAAATGTTTCTGTTGGACGGCTGAAGGTGAAGAAACCAGTATGTTTCGTTCCGAAACAATGGAATCTGGAGCGATCTGTGAAGGATTCCCTGTATTCTGACGAGAGCCCCAGTTACACCCCAGCTAAAGAAAATCAGCTCCATAGCATGATGCCGCCACCACCATGCTTCACCGTGTCTTATTTTCTTGCGCCAAATACATTTCATCAAACCATAACATTTTGCCACATGGTCTGGGGTGATTTAAGTCAGCTTGGACTCCCCCCCCCCCCCAGGAA
>JAODVO010000016.1:15013339-15024078 GCA_025400055.1 Notarius lentiginosus
ACACCAGATAGTTCGAGATGTTGGGGAACTCGACTGAAGGGTAGTTTTCGAGATCGTATGACAAATCCTTCTTTCCCGGACTGTAGGAGTCTATTCCATTGCACATAGCAATCTTGTGAATATATCTAAAGCGAGCAGTGGCTTCTAGATTACGAGCATACTCAGATAAGTTATTGCTAGTTGTTTGCACTATGGTAGCCATTTTGGTTTGCTTGACCACCAGCTGTTTTACTGGAAGTGAAATCGCTAAGAAAAGTCATGTGACTGAAACCCAAGAATGCATCAAGTCCAATGTTGTTTTCTCTCTGGTAGAACAGTTCACATACTGGGTTAAGTTAGATGGTGTTTTGTTCATATTGATGTGGTTAGTGTCACCTGAAATTGTAATGAGCACATGTAGGTGTTTTAGTTTGGAGAATGGTGGTATGAATGACCTCACATGCTGATGTTGGGTTGGCTGAGGGTGAGACATAAACAGCCACAAAAATAGCATGAGACATTTCTTTGGGCAACAATATGGACAGAGTCCTACAGCTAACAGTTCAATGTCCGGGCAACAAATCCGTTTCTTGGTCATAACGTGACCAGGATAGCACTATCTGTTATTAACCCTCTGAGGTCTGAGGGTATTTTCTGGCACTCTAATGATTTTGGCATGCTCTGATTTTGTTAATTTCAACAAATCTAAGCAGTATTTTCAAAGTCCTATGATTTTTTTTTTTGTATTCAGCACAAGTTCAGCTACAATAATATCTATATAGTATGTATGTCATGATTGGATTGTACTTAAAACAAAACAAAAAAACCCAAACCAGATAAATGAAGATGTTGTAAAAAGCAGTTTTAGAACGGTGTTTGAATGTGTGTGTGTGTGTGGGGGGGGAACCCATGACCTTGCCCATTCTGTCAAACCGTTTTGGTCACCTTGAGGTGATTTCTGTTCAGTTTTAGGAATGTATCAAGCACTAAAACTTAAATCTGCTCCATTGATTTTGGACAATTAACTGGTCATCAAAAAAATTTATGCCCTATTGTTTTGGGATTAAGGGTTGGCAGCGGGAGGGGTATTCAATGAGAAGTTTAAAAAATTCATTCATTGAGGAGAGTGAAAACCCCTCCCATTGCCAACTCTTACTCCCATCTGATTAACTCTTAATCTTATCAGGTCAAGTCACAATGGGTAATGTTTTTTCACACATTCCAACACAGTTCTAAAATTGCTTTTTTACAACAGCTTGATTTATCTCGTATTTGACTCTATTCAGTGTGTCTTGAAATTAACTCTTGTATTGTTTTACTCGGTTCAAAGCCGTGAACACCTCTGTTACTCTATTACACAATTACTCATAAGTTTGCTCCCACTCAACTCCAAATTTTACTCTAAACTCAAAGTAGAGCAATATTAACTATTATTGAGGAAAATGCTTTTAACTCTGGAAAGAATTTCTCAGTCATTTGTCCTGTGTATGCACTACACTGCACACATCAGCTGATCTGCTCATCAGAAATGGAAGAAATATTTACACTTGCTTGAGTTGATCTTTGGCTGGATTGATTCGAGGTTTAAAAAAAAAAAAAAGCACCGTTCATCAGTGTCACAGTTCTCAAGATTGAATTGAATCATTAATTGATTCACCATCCTGAAATTGACTTACTGTCCTGAATCATCCAAAGTGCATAAAATCCGCGTGCCATCAAGTTTTACCTCCAAATAGCCTAAACTATGTCTGACAGATTTCATCCTGTTTACAGTGGACATCCCCACCGCGAAAGAGTAACCCATCAAAACGAAAAGAGTGAAAGTGGTTATCATTCTGTTACCAAGTGAAATAGTCTTTTATGAATGTTTAAGTGTGTGCTCAGGACTCCGACTCTGGTGTGACTGAAGGTGACAAAATTTGTTTCATTTAATTTAGGTAATTTTAAAAACTATAGTATTTGTCAGTAGGTACATAGAAATGTGTAAAGTCTGTCAATATGTTTATCATGCTTATATGATAAACTTAAGATGTTTCTCAATACATGACCTACTCATTCTAAACCTGCCGAACTTTGCTGACGAAGCTCTTGACCCCAAAGGGTTAAAAAGAACAGCAAGTCCCCCTCTTTTCTGTGCCATTTGTTTGCCGACACAGTCTGAAAGCTCTCTATGGAAATGCTGTGATTGGGGATATCTTGATGTAACCATGATTCTGTAAAACATGTGATGCTACACTCCTTGAACTCCCTTTGATTCCTGGCTAGTGCTGTTAACGCCTCCATTTTGTTAGCCAGCGACCACACATCGCCCTTTATTAAAGCAGGAAGATGTGGCTTATATCTCCTCCTTTCCCTCTGTGCCTCATCCTTTTGTTGTCTTGTCCTCCTGCTTTTACTGCGTTGTGACAGCGGGGGTGTGGTCAAGTGCCGGTTTGTAAATGGAGAGCGAAGCCAGGGAAGGGGAGTGGCAAAGTGGAAGCACCCATTGTGAGTTAATGTGCTGTGTTTGTGTGTAGTGAGAGGAAGCAAATAAAAGGGGAGAGGAGCAGAGGGTGAAGATCTCTTCCTCTGACTGAAATCACGCCTGTGCATTGGGACAGTGGAGCTTCCACAAGGCTGCTGAAAAGCGTATTTTGTTTTGATTACTCGTTGAAAATAGAAACTGAAAGTGAACTTGATCCTGCCTGTTTCAATGTTCATTGTACTAGAGAGACGTCACACTGATGCTGAAGCCTGGGACCATGAAAAAGAGCTGTTACCATGGAGTCCTCCCCATTTAGTGAGGTGAATCATGTCCTTGCTGTCACCCAGCAGAACCAGCACCAGGCGCTGGTCACAATGAGGACAAAGCAGGAGCGGCACTTTGAGGCACTGTTGTGGGCCCAACTAGACGACCGCCAGGCGCTGTTTGTTCACAATGGGTGAGGAGATGTCAGGTGCATCTCCTCACCCCTGGCTGGTGCACCAGCCCTGCAGTCTGTGGGATTCCCACACACGTCACCTTCACAAAAATGGGGCCACATGATGACCCAGAGGCGTTTATAGACGACTTTGAGGGAGGCGTGGGGGGGCCGGACGAGCAGCGAGCGGCCTGCCTGTTACCGCTCCTGATTGGCGAGGCACAGCTCGCAGCTCCGCAACTACCCATGGAGAACCGGCTGGTGTACGCAGACTTGAAACGCTTAATCCTTCAGTGAGTCGGCCACTTCCCAGAGCAACATCAGCAGCGCTTCCATGACCATATACTGGAGGAGGTTGGCCAGCCCTTTGCCTACAGCCAGCAGCTGTGAGACACCTGCTGGTGGTGGCTGAGAGCGGAGGACCACGATGTCAAAAGAATAATCGATGCAGTGGCTCTGGAGCAGTTTATTGCTCGGCTGCCAAGGGGGACAGCAGAATGAGTCCAGTGCCACCACCTAGCGTCACTGGATCAGTGCATTGAGCTGGCGGAGGACCATCTGGCAGCTGTTCCAGTGGCAGGCAGACATCCAGCTTCTTTTCTTTCTCTCTTGTTCTGTGTTCCCTTCCTCTTGTTCCTCCCCTCCCTCCTGTCCTGTCACCGTACCGCAGAACCGGGGGCTGATTATCCTGCAGCTGGCTCCCTGAGCCTGTGGTTCCCCTTGCCCCTCTTCCTCTGATGTTTTGATGTCTTCCCTGCAAGTGAGTGTTCCTCACACCAGCAGTGCATATGTGAGGACTGGGCTGGTGAGCTGGTGCTGCAGGGGACCTGGGCACTTCCAGGACCAGTGCCAGGTGATTTGAGGCGGGGACAGTGGTCCAGGTCCCCGACGTGCCAGAAGCCGTTCCCAATGGAGTGGGAATGTACCTCATACCAGTGAGTATTCAAGGGGGTACACTTCAGGTGGTAGTGGATTTGGGTTGTAATCAGACCTCCATCCATCAAAGTCTGGTTCAACGTGGGGCACTGGGGAATGCACCTTTGGTGAAGATTGTGTGTGCACGGTGATGTACACAAGTTGCCACTAATGCCAGTCACTATTCATTTCCATGGAGAAAAGCATAATGTAGAGGCGGCAGTTAGCCCGAGCCTCACCCATCCGCTATTCTTGGGAACTGATGGGCCAGGATTTAAAACATTAATGAAACAGATCATAGTGGATGGGTCCTGCAGTAGCACATCACGGAGGAATCCCGCCGCAACATTGGCTGAGGAGGTGGTCTCGGGCACATCTGCATCAGCTCCACATCATGATGACAGAGTGGGGAGAGCCCTTACACTTCACCCACTACCACCTGACGTGTACCCCCTTGAATACTCACTGGTATGAGGTACATTCCCACTCCATTGGGAATGGCTTCTGGCACGTCGGGGACCTGGACCACTGTCTCCGCCTCAATCACCTGGCACTGGTCCTGGAAGTGCCCAGGCCCCCTGCAGCACCAGCACACCAGCCCAGTCCTCACATCTGCACTGCTGGTGTGAGGAACACTCACTTGCAGGGAAGACACCAAAACATCAGAGGAAGAGGAGATTTCACATTGGAGCAGGCGTGTGATGAGTCTTTGAGACATGCTTTTGACCAAGTGACAGTAATTGATGGCCAAATCCTCTAGCCTAACATTGCTCTTTCCTTCCCGTACTTTTCTATTATTAAGGATAGGCTCTATCAAGTGATGCAGGACATTCAACTGAAAGAAAGGGTGAAACAGTTGTTGGTCCCGAAGAGTTGTAGAGAACTTTTTATTCCATGAGGATCATTGTAATCCTATGGCTGGACATTTGGGCCGGGATAAAATACTTAATCGTCTCATGGCCCATTTGTATTGACCAGGGATTCGCATGGATATCTGCAGGTTGTGTGCAGCATGTCGCAAATGCCAGCTGGTGAATCCAGCGGCCACACCAAAAGCGCCATTGTGCCCCCTCCCATTGATTGAGATCCCCTTCAAAAGAATTGGCATGGATCTCATCAGTCAGATTGATCTGCACGCAGGTATCACTGCGTTAGTCATAGTGAATTTTGCAATGCGATATCTGTAAACAGTGCCTCTCCGCAATATCTCAGCACACAGTGTTCTGGAGGCATTCTTCTGTGTTATCTCCTGAGTCGTGATTCTGAAAGAAATCCTGACTGATCAAGGCACTACTTTCATGTCACGCACACTGTGCAAATTATACGAATTATTGGGGATTAAATCGATTCATACTAGTGTTTATCATCTGCAAACGGCCAGGCTGGTTGAATGATTTAACCAGATACTTTAAAATATGATTAAGTTTGTTCACAAGAATGCTAAAAATTGGGACAGGTGGCTAGACACTCTGTTTGCAGTGCGTGAGGTTCCACAAGCCTCCACTGGGTTTTCCCCATTTGAATTGCTGTATGGGCACAAACCCCACGGTGTCCTAGGCACCATAGAGAGAAAAGGTTCCTGTGGCTCTGGCGATGGTAGTTCCAGAGCAGATGGAGCTGGGAAGTCTAAATTGTGGCCCAATTCACCCTGGTCCCCTGTGGAGACCATGTCTCACCGTCCCAGAGAGCATAGGTTGCAGGAAGAATTCTCCTATATGTTCTCACCCCTTCCTAGGCACACTGACCTCATAGAACATCACACTGAGACTCCTGGGGATGGTGGTGCGCAGCCGCCTGTATCGGCACCTTGAGCACAAAAAAAATCTGGTTCGGGACAAACTCCAAGCTATGCTGAAGATGGAGGTGATTGAGTCACACAGTGACCTGGAGCAACCTGGTCGTTTTGGTTCCCAAGACTGATGGGTCAGTTCGGTTCTGTGTAGATTATAGAAAAGTCAACATGGTGTCTAAATTTGACACACATCTGATGCCTTGCATTTATGAACTGCTTGATCGGTTAGGTGCGGCTCACTTTTATTTGACACCGGATTTAACAAAGGGGATATTGGCAGATCCCCTTGACTCCATTATCCCGAGGAAAAAAAAACACCTTTTCCAGTCCGTTCAGCTCACACCAATTTGTCACCCTTCCTTTCAGGTTGTTTGGAGCCCCTGCAATGTTTCAACGTCTCATGGACCGAATTCTCCGTCCACACAATGCATGTGTGGTGGCCTGCTTGGATGATGTAATGATTGGGAGCAGCATCTACAACATCTCAAGGCGATCCTGGGGTCCCTGAGGTGTGCAGGGCTCATGGCAAACCCAAAGAAGTGTGCAATTGGACGAGTGGAAGTACAGTATCTGGGCTTCTACTTGGGTCATGGGCAGGTGCATCCCCAAATTGATAAGACTGCAGCGATTGCAGCCTGCCCAAGACCTAAGACTAAAAAGGGGGTGAGGCAGTTCCTGGGGCTGACTGGCTATTATAGGCAGATTGTGCCTAATTTTTTGGATGTCACCAGCCCGCTGACTGACCTCACTAAAAAGGGAGCACCAGATTTGATCCCAAAGGGTGGAGGAGGCACACTCTGCTGTATATCAGCTGGAAGCTCTCCATGTGAGAGATGAAGTACAGCACCATCGAGAAGGAGTGCTTGACCATCAAGTGGGCAGTCCTCACTCTGTTGCTACCTGCTTGGATGCCCTTTCACCCTCTGCTCAGATCATGCCCTGCTCCAGTGGCTCCACCGTATGAAGGATGCCAACACCTGGATCACCCGTTGGTATCTGGCTCTGCAGCCTTTTAAGTTTGAAGCAGTCCACAGGCCGGGGGCACAGATGGTGGTAGCGGACTACCTTTCCCGGGGGGATGTCAGCTGCAGTCCAGATGACTCCCTGGTGTGAGTTGGGCGGTGGGGGTATGTGACAGCGGGGGTGTGGTCAAGCTGCAGTTTGTGAATGGAGAGTGAGGCCAGGGAAGGTGGAAAGTGAAAGCACCTGTTGTGAATGTGCTGTCCTGTGTGCGTGTTTGTCATGAGAGGGAGCAGATAAAAGGGGAGAGGGGCAGAGAGTGAGGATCTCTTCCCCTGGCTGAAATCATGCCCGTGCATTGGGACAGTGAAGCTTCGTCAAGGCTGCTGAAAAGTGTATTTTGTTTTGATTACCAGTTGAAAATAAAATCCAAAAGTGAACTTGATCTCGCCTTCCTGTTTCAGTGTCTACTGTACTAAGGAGACTTCATGCGTCATTCCTGAAACTTTCTCCTAATCTCCTTGGGGTTTTGGTGAGTACAATCTGATGCTGTGTTGTGGAATGGCTGTAGCGACATCAGCTGATCCTGACTCTAAACAATGAAGCTGCCACATTGCTGTACCATAGCAGTATGTTGTTCCAATGAAAGTAGTCCAAACGCCAAAAAAGTTATCAAAACTCCTCTAAACCACATGAAGGGCACACTTTGGGACACAATATTCTGCTCTCTTTTTCACACAATAAAGTTTTAACTGGCATTTGTGGATGTAGCACTGTTTTGTAGTGCTGACAAAGGTTGACCAAAGTAATCATGAGCCCTTGTGGTTATATCCGCTATAGACCTCTTGCGCGTGACGTCACGCATCATGTGATTTCTCCTCCCAGGGGACAACCAGACACCATCTTTCTTGTAAGTAAGGCTTAATCTGTCTGAAACATGGTTCATTTTTGTGCTATTTTTGGTTGTTTCAATCATTCAAATGGAGAAAAGTATAAAAGGTATTATTGTTTCCCTAGAACTTTGTCTTGATTGTGGCTTAAGAACTTGACTTGGGCATTTCTTTAGAAAGGAAATACCTCTGATCCGGAGGAGGAGATCTGGAATCCCTTTTCAGTGAATCCCTTTCTTTCAGTCCAGCTCACAGCAATGATACTATGTGAGGGCAGCTCTTCCCAAGGCCTGCCAGACAGTTGCATTGTGCAGCCACAATCTTGCCATTTCTTTCACTAAAAATCCACAGAGCTAAAGGTTTTTTTGTGATTATTTTTGAGAGTGGTTAACCTGGAATAGAATATTGGTTGTATTCAGTTATGTGACTTGCTCGAGAGTTTACTTTCGGGTAATGAAGTGGTGGTCAGGCAAACTGATTTGACTGCCATTATACAAAAAGCTAGTGAAAGTCTTTGATCATTTTTGCAGTTTAGAGGCCAATGTGCAGTCAAGATATCTTCAGAAAGTTGCTTTTTGCAATGGGACAGATCCTTACATGTTATCAAAGAAGGATTTTTTTCTACGAGTTGGAAAAATATCCATCCACTGAGTTCCCTGACATCTCTGATGGCTGGTGCTGCAGACATCATTCTACATGGACAAACAGATGAAAACCTGGGAAAGAATGGAGGCATACAACTTTTTATATGTGGCTGGGTTAAAGATCTGGGGATCAAGACACTACAAGATAAATCCTGAATAATTTTTGCCCAGGTACTTACCTGGGCAAAAATTATACAGGCTTTATCTTGTAGTGTCTTGTAGTGAAACCTTTGATTATTTTGTAGCGTCTTGAGGCATTTTTGGGCTTTTTGTATGAATCTTTGCAGTGGTTTCCAGGATGCTCAAGTTTTAGTATCAGGTGAAAACAAACTACAGCCGGTCGATTCTCAAGCCTCCCTGCTCTTCTCTTCCAGCAAACAATAAAGTATTATTATTATTGTTGTTAAACAGAGAAAATGCAGCGAAGGTATATTCCAACGTTTATGTAGGTAATGCTTGGCCACAAATCTACATTACCACTCCATTCGTTTCAAGGGATTTTGTACGGGTCGTAAACACTAAACTCTAATTTCCATGTATATCTAATTTCCTTTGCTTCTTTCTGATGAAGATTATCCAAGTAATCTGTTAGTAAAGCTTTTTTTTAGGTTTTGTTTTCCTTGAACTACAGACATCAATATCACTTGTCTTCAGTATGTAAACAAAGTTCGCTTATCCCCCAGGACAAGGATAGCAGTGGTTGCTAACATAAGTGTGACATCAGTGCAAAGGGTCTATAGATTAATGACTGTTCTTGATGCAGTGCCGTCTGAGGGATCTGAGACCAGGGGTCTTCAGCTTAGGCTTGCCCTTTATGCACCAAAATTCCTCCATATTCCTTGGATCATTAAATGATATGCATCATAGGGGGTGAAATATCCAAGTCCTTTTGTATCTTTATTTGAGAAACATTGCTTTTAAACATTTCAATTATTTTCTCATGCATTTGTTGACGCACTGGAAATCCTTGGCTCATCTTTGCTCCTCAAAACTAGGCCTTTCCTGGATTTTGTACAAAATTACGATTATAATTACCTGTTGACATCACCTGTTTAAAAATCACATTTATGTAATTGTTTTATTTCTAGCCCTAAATTGCCCTGCCCCAACTTTTTTTTTTTTTTTTTGGAAAGCGTTGCAGGCCTGAAACACAGGAATTGATGTATATTAACAAATGAAATGAAGTTGACCAGACCAAACATGAAATATCTTGGATTCATACTGTCTTCAATGAAATACAAATCAAAGTAAATTTAGAAATCCCCATTTTTTATTTTCATTCTCTATACCATCAACTTTTTTTTTTCTGATTTGGGGTTGTAGATATCAAAGATACTGTCAGTTCTCCCAAACATCAGGAGGTGTGATTCTTATATTATTGCTGTCAGTAAGAGACAACTTTTAAATGCTGATTTATCTGGATATCTAATTTGCACCAACATGTTGCATTTATGTACAGTGCTGCAGTTGGAAATGGTGCTTTAAGGTGGGCTGTTTGTTTGTTTTTGTTTTTTTGTAGGTGTGCTGTGTGAGTACATATGTGCAGTACTCTGTGATATCCTTCATTTACAAAGAGATCCACTAGCTCTGTGTTTGACTCTGCAAAACTACGATACAGAGCTTCTTTCTTCTGAGGACTTTTCCTCACCCCATTCCTCTATTTCTGTCTTCCATATGTATTACATTAAATGGCTTTCACAACTGCATCCAGAAAAACAGGTAAGGCTTTTCTTTGTACTGTTAAATTATTTTGAATGTCATGAATGTATGACGGACTACGTGTAATAGTCCCCTCTGAAAGTATTTTTTTTAAATTGCTTTTGCTATATACTGAAGACATTTTGGTTTGATCAAAAGGTAAGATGATTGATCAAAATTTCAGCTTTCATTTCCTGATATTTGCATTTAGAGGTATTAAACAACTTGGAACATGGCACCTTTTTGTTTGAACCCACTTTTTTAATTGATCAAAAAATATTGGAACATATGGCTGACGAGTATTTGTTGTTGCCCAGATGGGTTCTGCTAGATTGATTGATTGTTTTTAAACAATTAATACCTCCATTCAATTAATAACTGCCAGTGGGGCAGCCATGGTCTAAAAGTTACAGATACAGGTTTAGGCCTGAAAGACGATTCCCTGTGGATGGGGAGAATGGATGAACAGTGCTTTCCACCTCCCTGTATATCCATGCCTGAAGTGCCCTTGAGCAATGCAACTGACTCCCTCCACTGCTCTGGGTATGTGTGTGAGCGCTTGTTTGTGTGTTGACAGCTTCGGATGGGTTAAATGCAGACCCTAATTTCCCCTTTGGGTAAATGCAAAATACAAAAAAAACAAACAAACCCCAACCTCACTACTCTTGGTAGGTGCTATGTGTATGAATTCATACTCCACACACTAAACGAATAGGGGGCAGTTGGGGTGTATTGTCAGAAACAAAGAAATTCCCCTCTCTTCCCCAAATCACAAGTAAATCACATAGAATTATCTCTGACCTACTGAATATAGCCTAAAGATATTTTTTTTTAGTCTGCTGCTGGGTTAAGACTGGGTTCACACAATCTAACTTTACATTTATAACCCCGATTCCAAAAAAGTTGGAACAAAGTACAAATTGTAAATAAAAACAGAATGCAATGATGTGGAAGTTTCAAA
>JAODVO010000016.1:15116338-15130456 GCA_025400055.1 Notarius lentiginosus
CCTGGACAAGAGGCCGAGGGACCCCCGCGGTTACTAGAGGACTAGCCTCCAACTGTAACCCTAGGCAAGAGGCCGAGGGACTCTCGCGGTTACCAGAGGACTAGCCCCCAACTGTAACCCTAGGCGAGAGGCAGAGGGACTCTCGAGGTTACCAGAGGACTAGCCCCCCCCACCGTAACCCTGGGCAAGAGGCCGAGGGACTCTCGCGGTTACCAGAGGACGAGCTTCCAAATGTAACCCTAGGTGAGAGGCCGAGGGCTACGGAAAAGGAGATCAGCGCTGCCCTATGCGCCACATGGCGTGGGAAGGACTTTGATTTGACCACATGGCTAGAAACGGTGACTAAGAAGCAGGGGGCATGTTAGATGCCTGGTTTTCAAAAAGGCCTCGAACCACACGGGTAAGTCTGTAATTTTAGCCATCACTCTGATTACCGAGTGAAATACGTCCGTGTATGGGTCTGTGTATAAATGCTGGTCGGCTAGATATTAAATTATAACTAACGATTGCTATCTCATGATTGTATACGGCCTGTTTTGGGTCAAACCCGCTCACTCGGCATGTTTGGCGCATTGGGCAAAAGGCAACGGAGCGGTTCCTTTCAAAGAAAAGAAGAATAAAAGGGGAAGATAGAACATGTAAACAATCTGAATCAAGTTCAGTACCTGACATCACTACAGACACTGTTACAGAAGCTTTAGGATTAGATTAATTCTCAGATTGTTCAGAAATTGAAGACTGAATCAAAAAGAAAATTTGACGATACAAACCTGATATTTTTGATGTTTACAAAATCAAGTTATTTGTAAATGTTACCTGATTCTGTAAACAAAGTTTTGTATTGTCAAATTTCTTTTTTGATTCATTACTATATGGCAGTTCTATGAAAATTTCTACTATTGATTACATCACTTCAGACTCTATTTTGCAGTTGACAATAAATTGGAAATTCCTCCCCAAATACCTTGAAACTGTGTCTCAGACAAACCCAGTCTTCCATTTTTCTCACCTATGGTTCACGATGAAGGGTACTTTTCAATTGTACCCTCCTATTCTCTGCTTCATACCCTTTTAAGTCAAGTCAAGTTTATTTGTATAGCGCTTTTACCAATAAACATTGTCGCAAAGCAGCTTTACAGAATTTCAACGAGTTAAAACATGAGCTAATTTTATCCCTAATCTATCCTCAATGAGCAAGCCTGTGGCGACGGTGGCAAGGAAAAACTCCCTCAGACAACATGGGGAAGAAACCTCGAGAGGAACCAGACTCAAAAGGGAACCCATCCTCATTTGGGCAACAACAGACAACATGACTAGAACATTAAGTTTTAACATAAAGTCCGCTTCGCTGATGCTATAAACCCCCCACCGACAGAAACCCGAACGCAAAACCGTTCACGACAACCGCAGTCCCAAAGTCAGCAAGTCAACTGCAGTCCAAAGATCAGCTCTCCTCATCTTCATCATCAGCTTTCCATCTTTTCACTCATCAGCTCTCCTCATCTTCATCTTCCTCCCTCTTAATCTTCATCATTCATCATCATCCTCTCTCCTCCTCTTCATCATCTCTCCTCATCTTCATCATCAGCTCTCCTCCTCTTCATCATCCTCTCTGCTCCTCTTCATCATCTCTCTTCCTCTTCATCATCTCTCCTCATCTTCATCATCAGCTCTCCTCCTCTTCATCATCTCTCTTCATCATTAGCTCTCTTCATCTTCATCATCAGCTCTCCTCTTCACTCATCAGCTCTCCTCATCTTCATCATCAACTCTCTTCTTTATCATCTCTCATCATCATCAGCTGTCTTCCTCTTTATCATCATCTCTCCTCCTCATCATCAGCTCTCTTTATCAGCTCTCCTCCTTTTCATCATCTCTTCTCTTCTTCCTCATCAGCTCTCCTCATCTTCATCATCTCTTCCTCTCCTTCATCAGTTCTTCTCCTCTTCATCATCGCTTCTCCTTTTCATCAGCTTTCCTCCTCTTCATCATCTATCTTCTTCTTCCTCATCAGCTCTCCTTATCTTCATCACCATCAGCTCTCCTCCTCTTCCTCCTCTCACACCTGATTGTCATCCCATTAATTAAAAACACCCGAGACTAATTTCACCTTGAGATTATTTACGAATCCTAGGGGTTCACATACTTCTGCCACTCACTGATATATAACATCAGATCAATAAATAAACGACAGTATAATATTTTTGTCTCATGTGTTTAACTGGGTTCTCTTTATCTACTGTTAGGACTCGTGTGAAAATCTGATGATGTTTTTGGTCACATTTATGCAGAAATATAGAAAATTCTAAAGGGTTCACAAACTTTCAAGCACCACTGTAAAAGGATATGTCAAAGTATTGTATAAATTTTAAGTGTATGTGGGGTATCTTTTTGAACATGTATTTTAGCCTTTAACAAATATAAGTGCTTGCACTAAAATACATTTCGTTACCCAGTTTGAGAACAGGTTTCTTTTTTTCATAATACAATTTAGTCTAATAGTAAGATGTAATGTAATTAAGGTTCAAGTTAAATAAAAATAAATAAAGATCAATAGGTCTTATTTTGATCCAACGTTTACTTAGGTGTCCCGCTCTTTACATTTTGTAATTTGTGCCAGTGTTGTTCATTGTAAAATTTGCTTTGAACATTATTAAAACTGCTTATCTTTCAGGGGTGTGAACACAAGCTGCCGTTTTGTCCTGATGATACGAATTACAGCACGTTTCAGGAGCAAACTATTTGATTAGTTGTCTAGCAACAGATTCTCTCAAGCTTTTGACCAGTCATCTCTGGTGGAATTTCTTCCTGTTTTATGTTGGCATACAACAACATCCTGTTAAATCTATTACTCTCTCTGGCTGGCAAAGCTACAGGAGCACATTTCAGATGTGATTAATTCAGACAGCTAGAGGAAAAGCTTGTTCCAGAAAGCATGTATGTTTGTGGCATTAGAGGGAAAGGAAAGACCTACACTGTCCTAATGTACAGTATGATCTGATCACAAGATTACTGTAGCTCGACTAAATACACTGACCTAGTAGTACTTTTCCTTTTAAAACTGCATGCTATGGATACAATAAATTTCATGTTATCGCCATTCATTAGATTATGAAAAACTGTATATAAACCATTATTCTAATAGTCAGACCATAACTTAAAAGAACCTGTAACTGTTTTCAGGGATTGCCGGGAATACCTGGAAGTGAAGGCCCAAGTGGAATAAAGGTCAGTTTCTATCTGACATTATTAGTGGCTTATGTTTTAAACTTTGTGAATGCATCATTAAAATAACTGTTCATACGCATATACACACTGCAAAAAATTGAAAACTGAATTTGAGTAGAAAATTACTTAATTCTAGTGAAATTATCTTGCTGCATTGGCAGATATTTTTACTTGATAAGACATCTTAGAATAAGTTGGTTGCAATCTAGAACTAAGTTTAATAATCTCAGATTGGTGTCTTGTATTCTTCTAATAGGAAATGTTAGATAGTTTCAACTATTTTCAAGATATTTTCACTTGCCAAGATATCATTTTTTGCAGTGTATCTCTTCTTTCCATCGCAGGGAAAAAAATACTGGCACGGGTTCTACTTAATAGGTTGATTGAACACCTGGTTGACTCTATATATCCAGAATCCCAGTGTGGATTCAGGCAGGGCAGAGGGACCACAAACATATTTACTATGAGGCAGATCCAGGAAAAAAGCCATGAACAAAACATGATTCTCTTACATGGTGTTCATTGATCTGACCAAAGCATTCGATACCATCAACCATGACGGCCTTTGGATAATCCTACAGAAACTTGGCTGCTCAGATAGGTTTGTGGTGATTATAAAGTCCTTTCATGAGGGGGATGGTGGCGAGAGTTCAGGAATGTTGAGTCATCTGACCCATTTCCTGTCACCAATGGAACAAAACAAGGTTGTGTTCTGGCTCCAACCCTGTTCTCTATTGTGTTTTCACTTATGCTACTGGATGCATTCCGAGATTTAGACAAAGGGGTTTATATACAATTTTGGTATGATGGTGGGTTGTTCAACTTAAGACGTCTTCAGGGTCGCACAAAGACCATCAATGCTGATTAGGAACCTGCTTTTTGCAGATGACTGTGCTCTAGTGGCCCATACCCTGGAGGACATCTAGCTGAGTACAACTAGGTTTGCTCGTGCATCAGAAAGATTCGGCCTGACAATTAGTCTTAAGAAGACAGAGGTCATGCTTCAGCCAGCTCCTGGTGACTCTCATGTAAACCCTGTGGTCACAATCAATAACACAGCTCTAAAGTCAGCAAAGAAATTCTGCCATCTTGGTAGTATCCGATCAAGCTCAGCAACTCTGGATGATCAAATCACACAGTGTCTGCCTAAAAGTAGTAGCTTATTTGGTGCACTGAGACAGATTGTGTGTGGAACATGGTGCTCGGTTTCAAACTAAGATCAATGTGTAGAAAACAGTAGTTCTCTATGGCTGTGAGACCTGGACAACCTACCGCCACCACATTCAGCTTCTGGAGCAATTTCAACAGTGCTGCCTGAGATCTATATGTGCTATTAAATGACACGATGAGGTTTCTAATGTTGAAGTTCTCAAGCGCTGTGGTGTCTCCAGAGTGGAATGTCAGATCATAAAGGCACAGTTGTGTTGGGTAGGCCACCTAGTTAAAATGGAGGATACCAGGATACCCAAAGCTGTGTTTTATTCCCAATTAAAGAAGGGACAAAGACCAATTGGAAGGCCAAGACTCCGTTATAAAGATACACTGAAACATAATTTCAAGGCATGCAGCATCAATACTGACTCCTGGGATGCTAACGCTTACAATTGTATGAAGTGGCGACAAACATGCCAAAAGGGTATTGACGCATTCAAAACAAATAGAACAAGGCGGCTTACTGAGAAAAGAGCCAGGAGGAAAGCCAGTGCCAGCACCTGTCTAGATGCTAGTGCTGTATGTACTTTGCTGCAGCACTTGCAGCAAAGTTTGCCGTTCCAGGAAAGGATTACTTTCCCACAAGAGGACTCTTCACTAGATGTCACAGGGTACTCATGCGTTGCCTTTGACGTGAGACTCCATGATCACCACCTGAAGGGTCAAAGGTCACAGGCATTCAGTGTTGGTTTTCAGCTTTGCCCCTTCATGCAAAGTTTTCTCTGGATTCTCTGAATCTTTTGATGATGATATGGATTGTCGTTAGTGAAATCCCTAAATCCTAGCAATTGTACTTTGAGAAACATTGTTCTTAAACTGTTGGACTATTTGTACATGCAGTTTTTCACAAAGTGGTAAACCTCAAGCCATTGTGAATGACTGACTGACTGACTGACTGAGCCTTTCTAATTACCAGTTAACCTGTAGAATGTTCCAAACAAGTGTGTGTGTGTGTGTGTGTGTGTGTGTGTGTGTGTGTGTGTGTCCATCTTTTATTGACCCTGTCCCAACCTTTTTGGAACAAGTTGCAGGCATCAAATTAGGAATGAGTGTATCTTTACAAAAAAACAAAGTTTATCAGTTTGAACATTTAGTATCTTGTCTTTCTATTGTATTCAATTGGATATAGTTTGGAAAGGATTTGCAAATCATTGCATTCTGTTTTCATTTCATTTGTTTTACACATTTTTTATTTTTTTGGAATCGGTTGTAGTTTAAGGAACCTAAAAATCTTTAGTGTTAACAGTTTGTAGGTTTTTTTTTAATATAGGTTTGTAAGATGACCTTTATTTTAACTTGCAGTTCAGTATTGTGAACTTGGTATGACACAGATTGCATGCGTAAGTGTAATACAGTGTATGCACATTTTTACAATTAACTATCTCTCTCAAATCTAAGCTTGGTCATGAGTGAGTTTTAAATCAGTTTAATTTTTGATTCATAAACACCCTATGATCCTGCCCTAAATTTGAGGAAGTGCAATTGATCAGATATAAATGCCAGCATTTCCTTTAGTGTACACAACATTACACTTGGAGTTTGTTTCTAACTCTCTCTTCCCATCTGTTCTCCTTTTTGTTTCCCAAGGTGTTGGGCACATTGCTGATCTATGTGCTCTTCATGGTGGAGGAGTTGCGCAAGGTGCCAATGGAGAACATGGATGACGTGATCTACTGCGTGAATGGCACCTACCGGATGCTGGAGTTTGTGGTGGCTCTGTGTGTAGTAGCATATGGCGTTTGTGAGACAGTGTTTGGTGAATGGACTGTGATGGGCTCCACCATCGTCCTTGTACACTCCTACTACAACGTGTGGCTGCGAGCACAGCTGGGTTGGCAGAGCTTTTTACTCCGCCGCGATGCCGTCAACAAGATCAAGAGCCTGCCTACAGCCTCTGAACAGCAGCTGCAGCAACACAATGACATCTGCTCCATCTGCTATCAAGTAAGAGTGTGTGAAATTATGTTGTCAGTAATTCATATCTGAAATATTATGGTATTGGGAAAAATAATGTTTTAGGTGCCTTATGAAAGATAACTGAATTGATCTAGATGCAATTAAAATAGAAATTTTATATGGTAATACTTGTTTAGTGAAGGCATGACCAAAGCATTGTTTCCTCCTCCTGAATACGCCATGTTTTGTCAGTCTTATAGTGTATTTTACCATGCAGTGCAGTACAGTCTAGAATGCAATCTCACAAATTTGTTGGCCTTTATTTGACAAGTGACCTGTATTGTAACTACATATTGTGGTGAATTTGACTACTCTTGCCAACTTGCTCATCATGCTGAACAGTCATATTGGGTGATGCTAGAAATACTGTACACCATTGATCAAGCACAGTCCTCACACAATCATCTTGATGTCACTGGCCAGAAAATTTTTTCGAATGAGCAGTACAGCACAATGATGTGTATCGGAACTGGAATCCTGCAAAAACCAAACAAAAAGTCATGGGCATGTTTTTACGCTTGTGTGGATAAGATAAGATGCACTTTATTGTCCCCAAAGGGAAATTGGTCTTGGACTTCATTGCTGCTACAATGCTGCTTACATAAAGAATATACATATCAACATACAGACACACACTAATAATCAATACACATACAGACACTAAGGACAATATACAAACGCACACTAATATCAATACACATACAGACATGTACAGACACACACCTGCAGGTAAACATAAAAACATATACAACACATGCACCCACGCACACAGAACCATGAGTATAAATACACAACCCAAAAACCACCACGATGAACCATCCTTAGCCCTATTGCACAACACCTTTGGCCTGAGAAGCATTTAAAACTCTGACTGAAGTTGGCAAAAATTAATTCAAGCGGTTAAGCCTGCAGTAGGGGACTCTATAGCGTTTGCCTGATGGTAGAAGTTCATATTCAGAGTGGAGGACATGGGACTCATCAGACAAAATTCTCTGTGCATGTCTAAGCACAGACTGCTCATAGATGGCCTGCAGAGGCAGCTTTTCAGACCTCCCTATCACTTTCATTGCTGTCTGTACCAGACGAGCAATTCTTGATTTCAAATGGACTGAGAGGTTACCGTACCAAGCTGTCATACCGTACCAAAGAATGCTTTCCAAAATAGAGTGATAAAATAAAAACATTACTTTTTGGTTTACACCAAACGCCCTGAGCCTGCGCAAGAAGTACAATCTTTGCTGCAGGCGAGAACACAGGTGGTCAACATGGACCTGCCAACTGCAAAGGTCATCCAGGTGGATACCAAGATACCTGTATGAATTCACTTGGCTGAGTTTTACACCATGGATACAAAGTGGAGTATGGTCCCCTATTAACTTAGGCTCCAACACCATTTCCTCTGTTTTCCTAACGTTAATAGTGAGGTGATTTTCATCACACCACTTAACAAAAGATTGCGCCTCCTTAAAGTACGCTGTAGGCTCTGTGTCCTGGTACAGCAGGCTCAGGATTGCAGCGTCGTCAGAAAATTTAAAGATAAAATTATCAGGTTGGCTGTGAGAGCAGTCGTTTGCGTACAGTGTAAAAAGCACTGGTGAGCTGACACAGCCTTGAGGTGCACCTGTGCTAATAGACTCGGTGTCTGAGAATGCGGTGTTGATTCTTACATTCTGAAGTCTGTTAGTTAAAAAAGAATGGAACCATCTAATGATGAAAGGGCTGATATTCATATGATTCATTTTGTTTATCAGTATGTGGGGTTGCAGTGAATTAAAAGCAGAACTAAAATCAATAAATAAGATACGTGCATAGGCCACAGGATTCTCGAGATGTTCAAGAGCAAAATGAGTAATGCCAGCAATAGCATCATCTGTGCCTCTCCCTTGCCTGTAGGCAAATTGAAGCGGCTCTAGAACAGAGGTGACCTCCTTTTGCAGCAGTGACACCATGTATTTTTCAAAACACTTCATAACAATTGAAGTTAATGCCAGTGGTCTATAATCATTGTTTTCTTTAGGGCAGGGTTTCTTTGGGATGGAATAATAGTAGATTTTTTTCCAAAGTGCTGGGACTACATGTAAATCTACTGACCGCTGAAAAATGGGGCACCAGGCCGGAGAAAGCTCTTCTGCAAAAGTCTTTAGGAGGAGAGCGGAGATGCCATCAGGGCCTGTAGATTTCCTTTTACACACCAGACTAAACAATGACTGAATTTTGAGGGGGTCGACTACCAGCCTTAACCAAGGATCAACAGTTTGAATTGTTTGTAACGCATTACTGCATTCTAGAGAAAAGTCTTGCTGATCAAACCTCAGAAAAAAATCATTAAGATCATTTGCCATTTCTACCCCATTACTAGTTATGAGACGCTTGGTGCAGGTGGCAGCTTTCACAGAGTCCCATAGCTTTTTAGAATTCATAGAGATAAAACTCTGTTCAATAATATCCTTATATTTTGTACGTGCATCTGTCAACATTTGATCCAGCTCTTTCTGTACTACTTTTAATCCCACTCTATCATTAGTTCTAAAAGCCAATTTCTTACAATTAATACAATCTTTAATCTCCTTAGTTATGTAAGGTTTATTGTTGGGATATACTGTGATTTCTTTTTTAGTGACTACACAGTCCACACAGAATTTAATACAGTCTGTAATAGTTTCAGCAGCCTCATCAATACCCAGGTCATGGAAAATGTCCCAACATGTACAGAGAAAGGATCCCTTAAGTGTTTCTATATTGTCCTGTGACCATACAAAAATAGACTTTGTCTGTGGTTTGTTACTCTTAAAAACAGTTTTATAGGTTGGAATAAGATGAATTGTGTTATGGTCTGAATTTGACAATGGAGGCTTTGGCTAAGCAAGGAATGCATTTTTAATATTTCCATAACATTTGTCTAGCGTCTTATCACGGGTGTTACATTTGACATATTGTTCAAATCCGGGTAGGGACAGTTCAAGTTTGCATTGATTAAAGTCACCCAGAACAAAAACAGGGGCACCAGGTGTTTTCAGCAACTGATTGTGAACACAATCAGTTATTTGCGATGCTGCTCATGCAGCATTTGTACTGGGGGGGACATAGACTGAACAGATGATAATGTTCCTGAACTCCCTTGAGAAATAAAAGGGTCTCAATGAGAGGCATAGCAGCTCAACATCAGCGTTACATACAGACTCCCTCACTGAGTAATTCCGACAGTAGCGGTCATTGATGAACATGCCAATGTCGCCTCCCCTTTTCTTCCCCAAAGTTTTGTCCCTGTCGGCACGAACAACAGAGAAGTCCTCCAGTTTGATTAGGGAGTTGGGTATGCCCGTGTGGAGCCAGGTCTCTGTAAACACCAGTAAACATGACTCCCGGTATTCAAAGCACCCCTTTGTCAAGATGCGAAGCTCTTCCATCTTACTTTTCAGTGATCGCGCATTGCAGAGAATAATGCTGGGCAGCGATGTCCTACTGCTCCAGATGCACCTGCTTCAGATTAGAGCGCAATCAGAGTGCACTTATAAGGACTCTCGCTACACACAGACTTTGCGAAGTATACCGTGTGTCTCGTGTTACCAATCTTTTTGTAGCACAGTGTTGATCTTCTGGTTTCCAACTCTGTTTTATATTTTGCCCTTTGTCTATGCCTTTGATATTCTGTCTATGCCTTGTTTGACCCTTGACTGATTTTTGATCACTGATTTTGATCTGTTTGCCAGCATGTTTTTAAATAAAACTTTTCCAACAATTACATCTCTATTGCCTGCATTTTCTGACAGATGGAGAGTATCTTGTGTTTACGCATAGCCATGACTGCAGTGCTTACAGAGTGAAGACTCAAAACTGATTTTAGCTCATAAAATAGTCCTTTTAAGGGAATTTTTTTTTCTTTGAAGTCAATCATGGTTCTCGATAATTGTTAGTGATTGACACCAAAGTGAGGCTAATTAAGCCTTTATGTGGTGTTGACACGTATTGTTAACTGTGGACTTGATTACTTATTGTCTGTCTCTGGAGTATGGCGCAGTACTTTGTTTGTTTGTTTTAAGACTCCAACTCATTGTCATTAAAGGCAGGGGACATGGACATAGTTTGTTATATGTGAAAGTTCATAGTACGACTTTATTCTAGTGGGGTTGTGGTGTATTGTCATGTTGAAGACCTCTCATCTTGGACAACCTATCACCCTGTCCAAATGCATGTATTCCAAAAATATTTTTTGTTTGCTGTATTGTGTATGTTCAGGTACTTGCTATGGGGTCATGCAGCAGTGGAGTACCACAAAGCACAGACGAGTCTAGGTCCATCACTATGGCAACAGCTCAGCTCTGAGACACTTTTGGACCAACTGGTTATAGACGGGATGTTAAATACTATTGCCCGCTTTCCATTACACCGGCACCTTATCCCACAGGTACCACACTTAACGCCGGCACCTGATTCCACATCAACTTAAAACAGCATGCTGGTGCTTTTTACTACTATTTTTAAATCAGTTTAACTACATGTAGCACCAATACTCAAACACACTCAGAACTAACATATCCCTTTAGCCTGGATACTCCCAATAACCAAGTAATTTTTACCCACGTTAAACCTTTCTGATTCTATATGACAGTTAGCAGAATGCCTCCATTTTTATTACTCCTAAACATTTACACACCCCTTCGAAGTTGTATTCTTGTCAAATATGCCTAGACAAAACGTACACTTGTACCAGAATAATTTTCAAATCACTTATAACCATCACAGACAGACAATTAATTTAACCTTCAGCAATAATATACTTACTCATATTGACTGACTAAATTTCTCAGCATCTTCATTTAATATGCACAATCAACTGATCTCACTCTGATGTATATATGCACATCCTAAACAACACTTCACCTGGAATGTACATACATATGACACAAATTGCATATTTCTTTTGTGACTTATTTTTTTGTCCTCTTTTTGTATTTGAAAGAACAAACCAACAGCAATAACCACTTTTTTTTTTTAAACTAAATATTATTTAGCAAAATTTTTAAAGTAGTTCCAAATTCATTAAGCAGTAATGTTCAAAGTTTTGTACTCATTAATATCAGTTAAGCTTTTGGTTGTCATGCATTATTTGAAGTTGGATGTTATTTCAAAGCTTAGTCTAATAATTGAAACAATCATGAGACAGTTATTAGACAGATTTTAATTGTTATTCATTTTCATAAGGAGAATGAAGAGTTGTCTTCCATAGAAGAGAAAGGAGGTTATCACGATAAGATGCGTCTTTACGATCCTTCCTTCCTTATACCCCTGTTCAGCTACATTGTCCGCCCAGGTAAACATCAACTGAACACCACCATAAAGTCTAACAGTATAAATGCCACTACAAAAGTTACTTGTATGGGAAGAAAGTGTTTGTTCAAAATTGTTTATAACACCATAGCTGATATGTGTGGAATAATTATTTAACAACTTAATAATTCAGTGGTACAACAGAAATGTGCTTGCATACCTTTCTTGGTGTGTTCAAATCCCTACAATGCCACAGCCATCTGTGGCTGAGAGTCATGGGAGCAAAATTTGACATGTTCTCTGGATGGGAGAGACAGGATATTCTCTCCTCTGTGACTTGGAAAGACACTAGCCAATTGTGGATGTTTGTGAGCTCATGTATATATGAATATGGCAGGTAGAATTTTCTTATGAGTGTTATGCTGCCCAGTGATTCAGGGTAGATTCAAGAAACTTTGATCAGTCTGTTCATCTGTGGCCTCTTTAGCATTTTATGCCATTTGGAAAGTATTTCTGTATGCCTATGAAGATCAAACTGTAAGTCATAGAGACATGAAACTTGGTATAGGTACTACACCTTTCCACCACTCAAACAAGAGAGAGGAGCACAACTGGCCTGATAGTGGCACAATAGCTGTGGGTTATATCCCAGGAACCACAAGCCATAGACACAAAATTCTTTATTCTTTTTTTTCAGCTCATTTTTTGATTGAATACAAACAAAAAGCTTCAAGGATTCTACCCACATACAGTTTGAGACAAGTTATTAATCTTTTTTTTTTTTTGCTATTCCCACAAATTTCTTGGCTGAGAAAGTCTGATATTCAGACTGAGCATGAGACAGTTTATCAAATGGATGCCATTCGGTTAGAAATTTAACTGTTAAGTGAGGCCTTATCTTTGCAATGCTTCTTCCTACCGGCACCAAATTTGATACACATACACTATGGAGTGTTTAGGTAGCTTATCAATTTTGATGCCTCTCAGTTGACTTGTTCATCTGGAAATTTTGTTTGCTAGTTTGCTGTTTATCATGATTGGTCAAAACAAACATGGCTGCCAATGACCAATCAGATTTCAGAAAGGTATTTGACAGGGTTAAGAGCACAACAAAACTGCAATGACATGTCCATTTAACTACACTCTAGTGTTCTGTGTAACCTCACAAGAATTGGACAATTGGTTGTGCTATTTGTTTTATAATCTAAAGACAAGACCATGCCATACTTATTCGAGATATCATCTTGTTTGTAGATTAAAAATCATAAATTACAGCTATACTTAAAATTGTTTCTTAGTGCAAGTTAATGTGCAAGTTTTCACCGGGATAAATTATTTTTCCCTATTTTCTAACAATAATTTGTCTACTTTCTAACCATACATTGTTACTATACAAACAACCTGTATAAGTTTACATTGCAAACACAGTGGTCTTTGTTGTGTTTAACACGTCACCTTTCCTCACAGAGTCTATCTTAGATTGCCGAAAGTTTGTATACAGTCATGCTCTGGGCCTTACAGTAGTATCCCTAAGCAGCTATGATCACAAAATGAGGGCTGCAGCGTACCATGTCTTGGGTTCCTTCTACCAGCATTTGGAATCTGTTCATTTCAAAGAGAAAAAGCAGGTACTCAGCTCAGCCCAATCATAAAATTCCATTTGTACTATTGTACCAGTTATTTACTTGTTTAATTATTATAGCTGAATGGTAAGCACATTGTTGTCTTCTGTCCCCAGCTGCTTTATTTGTTGGATACTCTCAGGAACGCGATTCAAAAGCAGAATCTCAGAGTGTCGTTTATACATGCTACCTACATTGCAAAAGTGGCTCAGCAAATTCTGAGACCTGGTGTGTTATTTCTAGCGCAATCTTTTTCATTTACATACAGTCATTGTTGTATATATTTGATTTATTTGTTTAAAAGTAAACTATCTGTTTACTTGCAGAGGAGCACATGTACTTGGTGGTCAATAGGTTTCTTTTGGGAACCCAGTACGTGGATCTCAAAAGGTTTCCAGACTTCTTCAGACTTTTCTATAGCTTTGATTTAGAGGTAATGCATTATCTTTATTCCTTAGTCTCTTTCTTCTGTTGCCATTGCTTGCTTGCTTAATAGTCAGAAAATTACTGTTTGAAGCCAGCGTCATGTTTTTGTCTCTTTTATTGTTTACTGTAGCATAAACTGGAGAGGGAGTGGCTATTGAAAGTGCTGGAAGAAGGTATGAGAGATGGGCTCTGCTATGAGCTATGTGAACAGCAAAGCATCTTCCATACACTCCTGGGTTTCTGTAGTAGCCCACTCTGTGACCAGCCTGTCCAGGTACACTTCAACTATGCACTGGCTTTAAATGAAGCACCTTTTCAAAAAGTGTATTTACAGTGGTGGTCATATATTTACATACCCTAACACATTTTTTTATTTATTGGCTATTTCTCTGAGAAAATGAATGAT
>JAODVO010000016.1:15218570-15228759 GCA_025400055.1 Notarius lentiginosus
CATACAATAGAATTCTATAACAAAGTTTGTATGGAAAAAAAAAAAAAGCGTCCTTAAGACTTTTGCACAGTACTGTATAAATCAAGATATTTTGGAAACTAACTTTTTTTTTTTTCGCTTTTGCATATTTCAAGTTCCAGGGAAATATTACAATTATGTTTGTATGATACCCATCTTCAATGCTTCACCCAAAGGTGAACATTTGAAGTTACACCTGCTCGCTTTTCTTCGTCTCACTAACATGTTTTTGACTAATCAAGCAGGAGCAGCACATGGTTTTGATCAACGTTTGAACAAAATAAATATCTTGGGACGTCTTAGGACTGCTGCTTTAAAATCAAACAACAGAAAAGCACAGACAGTGGATGTCACAGATTATTCATACACCATCATTGCATATGATTTGACCCTCAAGATCAATATTAACCAAATTAGAAAGCAAATCAATGATTTAGGTTCCCTGGAACTGTATTTTCTGTTATTTAGTCGCCAACCTGTAACTTTGCTCTGAAATGCAGGATCTGTGACAGCAGCAATAAACTTGGGTTTGGCCTGCTGGAAAATGCAGAGAGCCCAGACTACATCGGTCAGGAGAAAAGGTTCCAAGCTCTGCCATGAGCTTTCCAAAACTTCATGAACCTACACACACAGAACACAAAATTTTTCTTCATGATATCAACAAACAATTCATTTCCTAGCATAGTTTACTGAACCTCACATCCCACTTCTGATAGGTTACCTTGGTGTAAAATAGCTCCTTGTTACTGGGCTGGAAGTTGAGTTTGGCGAAGGCCATGAGGAGGTTACACATCAGTAACAAGCTGTACTGATGTGTGTTTTTCAAGAAGTGCTAAAAGGCAGAAGGAAGGACAAAGTCTTTAAAAAAATGTATAAAAAAAATATACGCGTGTGTGTTTACAAGCAGCATTGGCATTTGTGTACACTTCTACCACAGTGCCATTCAAAATCTTGAATCTGATTAGTCAAAGTTAATTTCATATTAATTCCATTAATTCATTTCATATAATGGTAGCGCTGTAATTTAAAAATCACAGATAGATAGATAGATTTCTACCCACATTCACTGGATATGGGCAATTGCATGCTCTGATTGGCTACTCTACTACTAGGATATCAGCTCATATACTGTGAGTAGAGAAAAACAAAATGGCAGAGTGTGTTGCTGAACCAACCGAAGATGAAATAAAAACTCTACTCAAAAACGATACCCCAAAAATTATCAAGTATTTAAAAGAAACAAAAATAGCTAAAAGAATATAGCTCCCCTCTCCCCCATATGTCCTGTTCCACACTCCAGCCCAGTCCGTGCACCTTTAAGTTGGTTCACCAACCGCCAAAAAAAACCCTAAAGAAAAAGAAGAAGAAAAAGAAGAGTCCAACCCCCCCAAGAAAAGCAACAAAATATGGAACCAAAGTATTTGATGGTAAGAACGTATCTTTTTAAAAAATTTTCAAGAATTATTATTATTATTATTATTATTGCATTTTTCATTTTGCCGGGCTGTTTACATTTTAAGTGGAAATGATTTAGTCGGACGTTTTGTTTGCAGTTATCGAATCCAGTCAATGTGGATAGAACAAAACAGTTATTCTACTCAATCTCATCGTACATGGCTTATAGCCGACTCGGTGCTACGCACCTCCTCGGCCATCAGCTCATGTACGACTCGATTTCATGGAATAACTTAAATATAAGGAACTCACTATATGTCCACTTGATTAACATTTAGGATTCAGTTTTGTGAATCTTTTTTTTTGTGTGTGTGTATCTCAGATGGGTTTTCCATATTTTGTTACAACAAACACAAAAATACAATAATGTTTTTGGTCCTTAGACTTTTTGTTCATATTTGTAATTTTGCTCGTAGCATGTTTGGGTGAGGGCAGCATGGTGGTGTAGTGGTTAGCATAGTCGCCTCACAGCGAGAAGGTCCTGGGTTCGAGCCCAGCAGCTGACGAGGGCCTTTCTGCGTGGAGTTTGCGTGTTCTCTCCGTGTCTGCGTGGGTTTCCTCCGGGTGCTCCGGTTTCCCCCAAAGACATGCAGGTTAGGCTAATTGGTGGCTCTAAATTGACCGTAGGTGTGAATGGTTGTGTCTCTATGTGTTAGCCCTGCGATGACCTGGTTACTTGTCCAGGGTGTGCCCCGCTTCTCGCCCATAGTCAGCTGGGATAGGCTCCAGCTTGCCTGCAACCCTGTAGGACAGGATAAGCGTCTACAGATAATGGATGGATGGATGGATGGATGGATGAATTGAATTGGCAACTTTGGGAGATTTTCAATCAAACTGTACAGTAGCAGAAGTGATTAGATGCTTGATGCTGTAGCACGGCCAAGTGCATATACTATGACCAAGGCACATTTTAAATGAAATTGTGTGAGCTGAGCTTCAGATTGGGGTATTGTGACTGTTTTCTATATTTAATCCAAATGTCAATATTAAATCAAGGGTGCCATAATAGGGCTAATGAGTGAGTCCCATTATGTTTTGACTGTTCCCGCCTAGGGAATCTAGAATAGACACTAAATTCTGTTCTCAGAGGGTCTTGCAGATTACCAAAATGAAAACCATGGTTTTTTTGAAAACCATGTTTGGTTATCAGCAAACGTAGAAATTCAGAATACAGCCCCAAGGGTCTGTAAATACTAATATGGCAGCTAACTAACTGGCCTCCTCCAACTCCTTCCTCTGAAAATAAGAAAAACCAAGACAAACAACTGAACAAACAAGATGAGTGGCAGATGAACGGTTGGTGGAAACTAAATCCAGCATATCTATCTATCTATCTATCTATCTATCTAAAATGTATTTATTTATTTTATTTTTTTGGACTTGATGCACTTTACAAAAGAAGCAGTGAGTCATTTGCCATGCCTGTGAAGTTTTCAAAAAAGGCTTACAGCAATTTGTGTATTCACAAGCCAATATTATGCAGCATGAAAGTAGCTATAGACAGGTATTACCATACATTGTAGATATATAAAGGTGAACGTTTTCGGATTAAGCATCGTTTGCTTGCACTTGTATAGTGTAATTGTGCCTGCTATTTACAATACGATTATTTCATTTCATGTGTGGTTGATATTTCAAAGATATTAGACATATCCATTGCCACACTCTGCAATGGATATGTCCCTTGTACACAAGGGTAATATCAGAAACCACAAAGGCTACAAACCTTTTCTTTGTCTTTCCATCCATCCATCCATCCATCCATTATCTGTAGCCGCTTATCCTGTGTAGGGTCGCAGGCAAGCTGGAGCCTATCCCAGCTGACTATAAGAAAGGCAGGGTACACCCTGGACAAGTCACCAGGTCATCGCAGGGCTGACAAATTGAGACACATAACCATTCACATTCACAGCTATGGTCAATTTAGAGCCACCAATTAACCTCACCTGCATGTCTTTGGACTGTGGGGGAAACTGGAGCACCCAGAGGAAACCCACACAGATATGGGGAGAACATGCAAACTCCACACAGAAAGGCCCTCATCGGCTGCTGAGCTCGAACCCAGGACCTTCTTGCTGTGAGGCGACAGTGCTAACCACTATGCCAACATGCTGCCCCTCTTTGTCTCTCCACACATCCTATTTCCTTGTTGTGGTCTGCTTATCTTGTGCATGTAGTATCAAGTGTTTGTGTGATACTTCTTTTTCCACAGGTTCTCAATTTTGTGATGGTGTGCTAATTCTCTGCATCACTTATCTACTTTTCTTCTCACCCTCATAATGTTAATAAAGGAAAGAAACCAGCTGTATTATGTTTGGGTCAAGAAAAGTTTATTTAAATTTCTTTTCTTTTGAAAATCCTTTCTTTTATGGATTTCTGCATGTTTGATACAAATTAGTGTAGGTAATTACATGAAAAACTGGTGGGTTTTTCTTCCAGCAAATAAATGGTCTTTTCTAAAGATTATTTGGTTTGTGCCTGATTTCCTCTCTAAGTCTTATGTAGAGTTAAGACAAATGTAGAATAAACTGCTGTAAAACTTTTTGCATAATTTCTTTTTCTGTTTCAGAATTTTACAGTCAGGATGCCACAGTTTAACCATCAGAGTGTCAGGAATAGGCATGTATGGGATGGAGATGTGCTTCCAATTCTGAAAGAAGAGCAGGAAAATGAGATTTATATACCAAATCAGTGTGATGTCTCACTCCATTCTGAAGAAAACTTTCTCAGACAATCTCTAGTTTATGGCGTGAAATGAAAAAAAAATCTGTTTGAAAATATTTGAATTTGGACTTTCCATAAACTCATTTTCTTCATTCAACTTTGCTCATATTTCCCAATGAAAAATATCATTATCCACATGTGTCACGCTCCCGGGCTCACCTAACACTCAGGACTCCACTTCCCACAATCCCCCTCACACACCAGTCACGACCACCATCAGCCAACCACTTCCTAGGAGTGGCTCCCCCAAGTTCTAATACCATCACCTGTACCTTTTTGTTTCCGTTTGTATTTTTACCCCTTTGTTTGTTTTGTTCCTTGCACAGTATTGCCTCCATATTTTATGAGGCTACTGAGCATTACTATTCTGATTGTATTCCTGTGTATGACCCTTTTTGCCTTCTGGTTTTCTTCCATTTTACCTAGTCCTTGTGTTTGTTTGCTCATTTCTCTTGCTTCCCAGTTTCTCGATCCTTGCCTGTTTTCGGACCACGATTTGTCTAGTTTTCGTTACTATTTTGGATCTCTTGGTATTGACTTGGCCTGGCTGTTGTACACTGTCTTTTTCCATTGTGCTCATTAAAACCTTGAGTTCATTCAATATCTGTGAGCGTCTGGTTTGTTACAGCCGCGTTACAGAATACTGTGCCATCATGCAGACGGCGGATTACATGGAGCTACAGGTAGCGCTTAGCAGCCAAGGACAGATGCTTGGACAACATCACCAGCGTTTCGACTCTGTGACTCAGTCCATCCAGAATCTTACGCAGCAGCAAGGTGAGCAGCAAAAACAGATGATGCAGATTGTTGAAAGCATGAAAGAAATCACCACCCACCTCCAACGACTCAGCTTCTCCAGCGCATCTATGGTTACTAACCAAGCTGATCCCTCCACGGCTGATACCAGTTCGTTTGTTGTCAGTAAACCGGATAAATTTGATGACTCACAACGGTCTTTCACTAGAGAAGCTGATTTCTTTAGCCATTCGCCTAGACCAACTGAAGCACGGGAGAGGTGTTCGTAAATCCCCTACGGTTCCAGCTGCTGCACTGATTCCTTGCCGCCCGTATCCACCTCTGACCTGGACTCATGAGGATCCAGAATCCCTAGAACTCATGCAGTATGACTCATTCCATTTGTCTGCAGAGGAGAAACAACGACGTCTCCATGATGGGCTGTGTTTCTATTGCAGAACTGCGAGTCACATTCTACGTGACTGTCAAATCCGCCAACATGGTACTTCGGCACTGACCCTGGGAAAGTGCGTGGAGCCTGCTCCATGTGCGAATGTGGTGAGTGCACCCACTAAGGGGTTGGTTTCCAAGTCCTTCCTCCTACCTGTAACTGTTAACTGCCCTCAGTCTCTTTGTGTTCTCAGAATTAATTGATTCCGGAGCTGAAGGGGACTTTATCCATGTCGAGCTGGTGGAGCAACTCCAGATTCCTGTGGAGGCACTGGAAGAGCCACTGAGATTGACTGCTGTCAATGGGGATCCTGTGGGAGAAGGACTTGTTAACCGGGTCACAAAACCTATTAATATGACTGTCAGTGCTTTACATTCTGAAGAGATTTGGGGGGTTTTGTATTGAATTCTTGTGAATATACTATTATTTTAGGTTTGCCCTGGCTTAGAAAACACAACCCCATTATATCCTGGTCCGATAAAGAAATACTCTTGTGGTCCAGTTACTGCTATGATCACTGTCTAGCGCTTCCCACAGTTTTGGTATCGTCAACGACTATAGAAAACCCCAATGCCAATGTTGTAGTTTCCGTGCCCCTTGAATACAGTGACTTGTTAGAAGTATTTAGTAAGAAAAGTGCTACCAAACATCCCCCTTACAGAGAATACAACTGTTCCATTGAATGAATAGATGATGCTATCCCACTTAAGTCTAGGATTTATCAACTCACTCAGGCAGAGGAGAGAGCTATGGAGGAGTATATTCAGGAAGCTGTAGAACAGGGTTTCATCCGTCCTTCTACTTCTCCCGCAGCTGCAGGGTTCTTTTTCGTCAACAAGAAAGATGGGGGACTTAGGCCCTGCATTGACTATCAGGGGTTAAATCAGATCACTATTCTTACCTGCCTTTAGTCCCCATAGTGCTAGAACAACTTCATTGAGTGTTTTATATTTATAAAACTCGACTTAAGAAGTGCATACAATTTAGTCAGTATAAAGGAAGGTGATGAATGGAAAACAGCATTTCTTACCACTAGGGGGCACTGAATATTTAGTCATGCCCTTTGGGTTGCATAATGCCCAGTCCGTATTTCAAGCATTTGTAAATGATGTCCTCAGGGATATGCTTGGCAAATATGTTATTGCCTACATCAATGACATTTTGATTTACTCCCCTAATCTTGAAACTCATATTCATCATGTCTGTTTTGTCCTTACGCGTCTGCTTGAGAACCAGCTGTATGTTAAAGGGGAGAAGTGTGAGTTTCATCTTCACTTTCATCATCAGATATCCATAGGTTTGTCTCCTCATGCACCACCTGCTCAAAATGCAAAACACCCAAAACTCTCCCTGCCAGTAAACTCATGTCCTTGCCTGTCCCTTCTCACCCATGGTCACATTTAGTGGTCGACTTTGTTACTGACTTCCCCCCTCACAGAACTACATGGTCATTCTGACCATTGTTGATAGGTTCTCATGAGGAGTTAGATTTATTCCCTTCATTAGCCTACCTACCACCTTTCAGACAGCTGAAGCCCTTTTTACCTATGTGTTCCACATGTTTGGTATTCCAGAGGATATAGTATTTGATCAAGGGTCTCAATTCACCTCTCATGTATGGTCAGCATTCTTTGAGAGACTGGGTGTTAACATCAGTCTCACCTCCGGTTACCATCCCCAGTCTAGTGGTCAATGTGAAAGGGTCAACCAAGAACTGGGAAAGTTTTTGAGAATGTACTGTCATGATAATCAAGTCGACTGGTCAGACTATTTGCCCTGGGCAGAAATGGCCCAAAACTCGTTAATCAGCTCTGCTATGGGGCTCACACCCTTTCAGTGTATGCTGGTGTAATACTTTCGATGGGTGGGCGGAGCACAGAGAGACAGCAGGCCAGAACTGTGTTCACAAAAATACTTTTATTGTCCACTTTTCAGCGACAATACTCTCCCAGTCACGCGCACACACACACGTCATCTGGTTGGGAGAGCTTCCTTCCCTCTTTATATTTAGGGCACGGTCACTGGGGAAGACACACAAACGCACGTTAATCGACATCAGGTGTAGTGATTCTGCCACTTACCTTCCCTGACTCCGCCCTCCGGTCACAGACCACGCTCCCGCTGCCACACTCTCGTACTATTTTACTCCGTTTTCAGAGGCACAATCAACTCTGTTACACAATTACTCTAATTTTGCTCCCACTCCAAATTTTACTCTCTAAACTCAAAGCAGAGCAAAATTAACTATTTTTGAGGAAAATACTTTTAACTCTGGAAAAACTGCTCAGTTATTTTTCCTGTGTTAAATTTTTCCTGTCCTGAATCATGAATTGAATCGCTGTCCTGAATTATCCAAAGCGCATAAAATCCGTGTGCCATCTCGCAACAATTTTTACCTTCAAATTGCCTAAACTATGTCTGACAGACTTTATCCTGTTTACGGTGGGCATTCCTACCATGAAAGAGAAACCAATCGAAACCGACAGAGTGAAAGCAATTATCATGCCGTTACCATGTGAATAGTCTTTTATGAATACGTAAGTGCGCGCTCAGCACTCCGACTCCGGTGTGACTAAGGTGACAAGTTTTATGTTTCATCTAATTTAGGTAATTTAAAAACTATTTGGCAGTGGGCACATAGGAAAATGTAAAGTATAAAATTTGTCAACATGTTTATCATGCTTGATGAAATGCTATGATAAAAAACTAAAAAATATTTCTCTCAATACATGACCTACTCATTCTAAACCTGTCAAGCTTTGCCGGTGAAGCTCTCAACCCCAGAGGGTTAAGCTTTTCAGCTCACAACACATACACACACAACTCTGATCCACATAAAGCTCTCAAATTGGGAGACCTGCCTCCTTTCAGGTCTCTCTCCCCTTATCAGCCCTCGACCATCACTGAAAGGCATGCACACACACACACACACACACACACACACACTATCAATTAGACACAGATGTGATTTATTTTGCCACTCACCTTTCCTGGTCTCGCTCTCCATTCACAAACTGACCATGCCACACTGCTGATCTTCACACACAACAGTCTCTAGAGTTTACAAAGAAGGGGGGGCATCCTGCAAGTGAAGGGTCTGCAGTCTGACATACATTATTGGTAAGAGAGATCAGAGGGAAATGGCCAGACTGGTTTGAACTGTCAGAAAGGCTACAGTAACTCAGATAATCACTCTGCATAATTGTGGTGAGCAGAAAAACATATCAGAACACACCACACATCAAACCTTGAGGAGGATGAGCTACAATAGCAGAAAATCACATCAAGTTCCATTTCTGTCAGCCAAGAACAGAAAGACGAGGCTGCACTGGGCACAGGCTCACCAAAACTGGATAATTGAAGACTGGACAAATGTACTCTGGCCAAATGAATCTTGATTTCCACTGAGCAACACAGATGGTAGTATCAGAATTTGGCAACAACAGCTTGAATCCATGGATCCAACCTGCTTTGTGTCAGCAGTCCAAAAACAACAATCTTTGGCTATTATGGGCCAGTGATTGTTTTCAGTTGTCCAGTATAGGCAAGCCTGTGCCCATGACTATCTCAGATTCTTGTTCTTGGCTGACAGGAGTGGAACCCAACGTGCTCTTCTGATATTGTAGTCCATCCACCTGAAGGTTCAATGTTTTGTGCATGCTGAGACGATTTTCTGCTTACCACAGCTGTAAAGAGTGCTAAGAGTTACTATATCCTTCCTGGCAGCTCAAACCAATATTGCAAATTTTCCTCTGACCACTCATAGAACTGTTGCTCACTCAATGTTTGTTTGCACCATTCTGTTTTATGTGAAAATCCCAGGAGCTCAGCAGTTTCTAAAGACCATCTAGCACCAACACTGACGGTCTGATCGCAATTTCTTCCCATTCTGATTCGATAATTGTATGAATGCGTAGGTATTCCTAATAAACTGAACAGTGAGTGTGTTCGGTAAAGAGCAAATACATCTCTAACATTGTTAACTACAGGTTTAATTATATAATGTGTCCTTTATTTTTGTTACATTATATAAACTCCAAAACGTTTTTCGCATTACGTTATTAGTTCACACGTATTACGTTACTCGAAGCGGCCCTTAAAGTAATCGACGTGGTGGCGGGCAGCAACAGCACTTCCGAGCCGGAACGTTCCCTTGGCTTGTCAGCTAGCGGGGCTTTATTTATTTACTTTTTTTTAATGAACTTTTAATAACTTTTTCTCTGCCGTCCTATGTTTCGAAACTGTAAAACTAGGATGAAACGTCAGTCGACATCTATTGTCCATAGTCCATAGGTTCATCGACATAGCCAATCCGACGCTGGCTTTCTAAACGAAATAAGCAATCAAATTCCGCATTGTATCGAGGCCGGTTTTTGTTCTTCTGAGCATGCGCAACTGTGACAACGTTGGCCAAGGAAGGACGGCAGTTTGACTGTTCTGTTAAGTGTGATGTTAATATGAAAGCTTAAACCGTGATATTAGTGAAACATAATATAAATACGATTTAATTAGTTTTTGGAGTGGGTTCAGACACAGAAGATTTAAGTATTCACAATGCTTCGGCAAAGTAAAAATCTCTTATCCCTAAGGTGAGTTATATATTCTTATCGGTATATCGATGGATTATTTATTTGCGGATTATTTTATGGATTATTTATTTGCGACCGTTGAATTGGACTTTAACGATTGCTGTGCTTATATATATATATATATATATATATATATAACCACACACACACAAACATAATGTGTATGTATGTATGTATGTGCGCGATATATGACACACTCTGTATTTATGTGTGTGTG
>JAODVO010000016.1:16517897-16528196 GCA_025400055.1 Notarius lentiginosus
ATACACATATACATCCCTATATACACACACCTCCCCATACATATTTCAAACATATCAAAGTAGTACAAAACAGAAGAAAAACAAACACAAAAAACAAAAGAACAAATAACAGAAAAAAAACACTTAATTCAATTCAAAAAAATGGATAAGCAGTGTAGATAATGGATGGATTTGTATCATATTGGAGCAGATTCAGTAGTATTATCAAAATAACAAATTGTTGCCTTAAGAATCAAAATCATACTGTGTCATATCAGATTTAGCGGTATTGTCAAATACAGGGCTCCCGTGTGATGCAAAAGGAAAGCTTTCGCCATACCATTGGTAGATTGTGACTTTCTGAGTGGGAGAGATGGATGGCATACTCCCTCTCTACTGTCAATCACAATGACACTTGTTGTCGTCGTCGTCGTCAGCTGTCCATTGCTACCGATGATGATTGCTTCATTAGGATGTGCAGAAACGCAGATGGGCCGTGAGGACTGCACCAGAGCAACAGAGTCACCCGCAGCGGCGGCACAAATGGCCTGGCTGAGCCGCCATGGAACATCTGGCCTCGTGAGCGCTTGCATGCTATTCTCCTCTCCTAACAAAGCACCTTGCACAGTAAGGTAAGACAAACAATGTCGTGCCCCCATTGTGCTGTTTCTCTGGACCTCCAGACCTGATGCCAAGTAGTACACAAAAGTGCCACAGACCTGATGGGTATAGAAGTTGCCCCACAGTGACAACTGACTTGCCAAGCAATGCCATCCATTGGCCATTTGAGTGGCTCTTCTGCATTCCTTCTGGTGATTTGACCCTATTGAGTTCATCTGCCATATTGCCCTAAAGAGTGCCCTGCTGCCAGCACCTTATTGGTGATGTACTATTTAACCCATAGCTGGAACCCAGGCAGGCGCTCCCACTCTGGGTCAGAGTGGACCTAGGAGCAATGGTGATTCAGGGGTAACTTCACTTTCCCCAGTACTCAAGTCCTCCCGGACCTGAGACTCACCACCGGTTGCAGTTTAAAGTCATACCCCAGACTCTACAATGACACTAGCCAATCATAGGCACCTGTCTGCTCATGTATGTGGAAGAGGGTAGACAGTGCTATCCTCTGGGCATGCTTCACTGCCTTATGATGCAACATGAGCAGCAGTTTTGAAAACACGTGGCTGTCTGGCTTCAAGTATCTTGAAAGAAGCATGTGTTTTTCTTCACCCTTCTTGGTGAGTAGCTCTCACGGAAAGCATACAAAATGAGGGAAGTAATATAGAAACCAATGGAAGACCACCATACTGCAACTGGACAATGATTAAACAATGTTCTGGGCAGTTTGTGTGATTTTGCCACTTCATTTTAAGACATTTTTACCAAATATGACAAAATGTGTTGACTATTGATAACACAAATGCATTTTTACCAAATATTTGAGAGTATATTTACAATGACACATTGATAAATACTGTATAATATTATAAGTAGCTTATACTATAAGATACATTACAATACAAGGTAATAATCAGTGATGTTAGCATTCCTTTCAAATCTGTCCTCTCTGATGTTTAGGGGGAGTAAGTGGATGTTTAAATGTAATGTAGCTGTAAGTAATAAAAAAAAAAACATTCAACATGTTCTTTAAAGCAATTAACCAGGAAATTTTGAAATTACGGGGTTATGAAATGTCATCATTATACATTAATACAAGATGAAAAAATTAAGCGGACTTTAGCTTAAAAAACATGCTAAAGTTGTAACATCAGTCCATTGGGCCATTTCCCCAGATGTGACCATACTGGATTAGCCAGATACTTGGCTGTATTAGGAGACAAAAATGAGGGTGGTACTGTGTGACGTAGGATTCCACACATCTGCCTCATTCCGTCCTGGATCAAAGACGTTTGGCTGAGCGGCTTCATCAAGTAAAGCAAGAAAACTTTACTCCTGGAAAAAGCAGCAAATTGTGTAGTAAGCATTTTGCAGAAGATTTTTTTGTGGATTGTTTCTTGTATGAAAAAATCACTGGGAAGAAGCGAGATACGAGGCAGAAATGACAACTGAAGCCAGACGCGATCCGACTTTGTTTCACCACTGTCAGTAAACCCGCTGAACCTGTCAAAACTACTGACATGGACACCATGAACTACACTTCCCACAACTCACAGCGCCCTCTGTCTCCTGACTATTGAGATCGGCCATCACACATTATTCCAGTTAGTCCCTCAGCCTATATAAACCTCTCACTCACTCCACTTCAATGTGAAGTATCGTTCTGCCTTCTACAGTTCATACCAAGCCTTGTTATTTTCTGACTGACTCTCATTCTTATGACTCTTGCTTTCCTGTTTTCTGTTTATGCTCTTTGTTTTTTCTCTTTAACTCTGTTTGCCGATCACCTGGCCCTCGCTAGTTCGATGACTGATTCTTGTCTCATGTTTTGGCTCTGACACTGTCTACTCCTTGTCGCTCTTCTGCGAGTACATCCGTAAATGCCTGCACCGTGACAGGATACTTCGCTGCCATGGATGTAGCGGAAGAAATGAAGCGAACTGCTCTCAACGCCCAAGGGCGCTTATTAGGAGAGCATCAGCAGATGCTAGCCAACCTCAACACCAGAATGTCCCAGCAAGCAACTGTGATGTCACAGGCCCTCATAATGCGTCCTGAGTCATCTCCGAGCTCAGCGCAACAACTTCCGGCTCTGGAGATGTTTGCCAGAGATCTGCTCACCTGTAAAGGCTTCCTTCTCCAATGCTCCATGTATTTCACAGCTCTACCTAGCATAATTTGATGAGCACAAGATTGCCAAATTTCTCTCCTTCCTTATGGGAAAAGCGCTGCGATGGGCCAGCACAGTTTGGAGTAAGGGCTGCGAGCCGACAAGCTCTTATGAACAATTTCTCACTCTGTTCAAAAGAGTTTTTGACCACAAACCCAAGGGGATTGAAGGAGGTGAAAGTTTACTCACCATATCACAGGGCTCCAAAAGTGTGGCCAAGTATGCTCTGGAATTCAGAACACTGGCAGCTGCTAGCGGATGGAATGATCTCATGCTGAAGGCTGTATTTCACCAAGGTTTGTGCCCTGAAATTCTGAGTGAACTCATCTGCCGTGATGAACAACTCATGCCCAATTCTCTCATCAACCTCGCGATCCACCTAGGCAATCTCTTGGCTTATCGACCCTCTCTACAGGAGAGTATTAAACCAGAGCCTATTTCGGAGGAAAGTTCTGCCATGGACATCTCACGCACTCGGTTAACTCGTTCTGAATGTGCCAGAAGAAGAAAAGAGGGACTATGTTTCTACTGCGGTAGCCCTGAACATCAGCTCAATAGCTGTCCCATTTGTCCTCCTTGCTCATTTCCTAAAGAAGGTCCTCCACACAACGTAAATCCTATAAGAAGGTTCAATTCCAAATTGTTCAAGGTTCCAGTTCTTTTAAGGTTGGCTACTTCTACCCATATCCTCTCTGCTTTCATTGATTGATTTCATTGGCAGAAGGGGAACTTCATCAGCAACTCAATCGTGCAGAAGTTCAGCTTGCCAACAACACCACTGCACAGTTCGCTCAGCATTCAGACCACTGATGGAGGACCAATAGGGGATGGTTTTGTCACTCTATGCACAGCTCCTCTCTGCATCCAAATGGGTGCAATTCACTCAGAACTCATTTCACTCTATGTCACTACCATCGTAAGTCATGATGATGTTATCCTTGGCTACCCTTGGCTCCAGCTTCACGACCCTCTCATCTCATGGCAGAACAACGATATTCTACAGTGGTCTCCTGCATGCTTTCAGGGCTGCATTACTTGACCTCAAGTCATTCTCACATCCATTTCTGTGGAGAGCCCCCAGCCTGACACCCTTGACAATGTTCCTGAATGTTATCTGGACCTCAAGGAGGTTTTCAGCAAAGGAAAGGCCTGTGGTCTACTGCCTCACAGACCATAGGACTATGCTATTGACCTCCTGTTAGGCATGTCACCACCTCGGGGATGTATATACCCTCTGTCTCAGAAGGAACAAGCAACTGTGGAGAAGTACATCCAGGAGGCTCTCAAGCAGGGTTACATCTGCCCTTCTAGGTCTCCAGCCTCGGTGGGCTTCTTTTTCATGGAAAAATGAGGCTGGGGTCTTCGCCCGTGTATTGACTACAGGGGATTGAACTGATCAGTGAAGTACCCTTATCCACGTCCTCTGGTTCCTGCAGCCCTGGAACTTCTCAAAACTAGATCTACGCAGTGAGTACAATCTTATCAGGATCAAGAAGGGAGATATATGGAAACTGCATTCAGTACCACTGTTGGTCACTTCTAGTACCGGGTAATGCCATATGACCTTTCTTCAGTGCCCAGTGTGTTCCAGTGCTTCATCAACGACATGCTACGGGACATGCTGGGTCGGTATGCTATTGCATACATCTATGACATCCTAATATATTCCCCAGACGAAGAGTCATCAAGTGCATGTGAGAACAGTTCTACAATGCTTGCTCCAGAGTCATCTCTATGTGAAAGCAGAAAAATGCGAGTTCCAACAAACATGCATTTCCTTCCTTGGATATGTCATCAGTGCCGAGAGGGTTTGTATGGACTCATCAGTTACGTCTTGGCCCATTCCCGCATCTGTCAAAAAACTTCAACGCTTTCTAGGTTTTGCAAACTTCTATCACCAGTTTATCAGAGGATTCAGTTCCATCACCGTCCCCTTAACGGCACTCCTCAAGAAGGGACCCAAGCACCTTCAATAGAACCCTGCAGCAGAGGAGGCTTTCTGCCGTCTCAAGAAAGCGTTCACCTCAGCCCGCATCCTACTGCATCCTGACCCTTCCAAACCGTTCATGCTGGAAGTTGATGCCGCTGCCGCTGTGGGGGCAGTTCTCTTCCAACGCTTTGGGGAGAAACATTAACTTCATCCAATGGCCTTCTTTTCAAGAAAACTCTCACCAGCAGAAAGAAATTATTATGATGTAGAAAATTGGGAGCTACTCACAATTAAGCTGGCCCTTGAAGAATGGCACCACTGGTTGGAAGATGCCAATTACCTGTTCATAATCCTAACAGACCATAAGAACTTAGAATATCTCCAGAAGGCTAAGCGGTTAAACCCCCGTCAAGCCAGATGGGCCCTCTTCTTCACTAGATTCAATTTCACCATCTCTTTCCGCCCTGGCTCCAAGAATACTAAGGCTGATGCTCTCTCACGAATCTTTGCTCCCCCTCATGAGGACTCCACTGCCCATCCCATTCTCAAAGCTTTCTCCAGTCCATCACTTGGGACTTAGAGAAATCAGAGACTCAACCTCAACAACTCCCCAAGAATCTTCCACCTGGTCTACTATATGTACCCAAACAACTCAGAAGCAGACTCATCACGTGGGCACACGCATCACCCACCACGGGACACCCGGGCAGCCATCACATCTATCAGATGCTTCGAAACAAATACTGGTGGAAAAACATGTTCACTGAGATCAACCAGTTCATCAAATCATGTTCGAGCTGCACACAAGCCAAAGTACCCAGAACTCCATCTTCCAGTAAGCTCTGTCCTCTCCCAGTGCCTCAAAGACCATGGTCCCACATAGCCATAGACTTCAACACAGACCTTCCTCCCTCACAAAATCTCAACAATTATGGTAACCATTGATCGCTTCTCCAAAGTCTTCAAGCTGATACCCTTACCTGGCATTCCCACTGCAGCCCAAACAGCAGAACTATTATTTTCAACACATCTTTCGATACTATGGTTTCCCTGAAGACATTGTAAGTGACTGAGGCTCTCAATTCATCTCACGCTTCTGGAGGGCCTTCATGGAAAAACTAGGGGTATCTGTCAGTCTCACTTCTGGTTACCACCCTAAGTCAAACGGACAAGTCAAGAGAGCCAACCAAGAAATCGGCTGCTTCTTGAGAATCTTTTGCATGCGTAACCAGGAGGATTGGGCACGCTTTCTGCCATGGGCCGAGTATGCACAAAACTCCCTCAAGCACTCTGCAACCCAACTAACACTGTTCCAGTGCATACTTAGCTACTAGCCACCTTTATTCCCCTGGGATGACACACCCAGCCAGGTTCCAGCCATCGAAGAGTGGTTGACTCGCAGCCAGGCAGTATGGGAGGAGGTCCACCAATGGATTGAGACCATCATTGCCAAGTACAAGAAGTAGTATGCAAATATGCATCATGCAGAAACCCCAACATACAACCCAGGCGACAGAGTGTGGATAGCAAACAAAAATCTTAGGAAACCCAACTCTTGCAGAAAGCTCCAGCCACGTTATATTGGGCCTTTTAAGGTACTGGACGGCATCAATGAAGTCTCGTACAGGCTAGAATTTCCTCTTCACAGTAGACTGTCACCAACATTTCATGTGTCATACCTCAAACCTGCCATCCCGGGGCCCCTCTCCGAGAACTCACCTAACCAAGAACACCCAGCTCTCGTCATGGAAGGTGAACCCATCTACCAGGTAAACAAGATCCTCAACTCTAGATGTAAAAGAGGGCAGAGTGAATACCTGGTAGACTGGGAGGGTTACGGGCTTAAAGAACAGAGCTGGGTTCCAGCCAAAGACATCCTAGATCCACTCCTCGAGCAACAATTCCACACACTACACCCAGACAAACCTGCACCCAGAGGTAGGGGGCATCCTAGAAAGACTATAGCTCCCAGTGGGAGCTTCTCGGAGGGGTTCTGTCAGTAAACCCGCTGAACCTGTCCAAAGTACAAAACATGGACACCATGGATTACACTTCCCACAACTCTCAGCGCCCTCTGTCTCCTGACTATTGAGATCAGCTGTCATACCAAGCCTTGTTATTTTCTGACCGACTCTCGTTCTTCTGACTCTTGCTTCCCCGTTTTCCATTTACGCTCTTTGTCTATTCCCTTTAATGCTGTTTGCCGATTGCCCGACTCTTGCTAGTTCTACGACTCTGATCCTTGGCTCAGACACTGTCTACTCCTCATTGCTCTTGTGATTACATCTGTAAGTGCCTGCACTGTGACAACAATAGCCAAATTAATGGCCAAAACCAAAATATTTGGGCACCCCTGGACAAATTACATATTTTACTGATTTTAAAAAAAAAATGGAAACGTATTAAATTCTGCAAATGTGAGTAATATTTTATGAAGTGATAAACGACTTTATGCCTGAAGTACTCAAGCGAATTGACAGATGACATTCTACTCAAATTTACTAATAAAGCGCTGTCTAAACAATTACCCGAACAACTGGCAACAATGAATATCATCCCAGTACAGAAATCCGGAGACTTGAGCAAAACTTCAAACTACAGAGGAATAGCAGTAACATCACTTGTCTCAAAGTTAATAAACGGAATGATCCTGAATCGTATACGACCTGTAATAGACCCATTTCTTCGTGGTAATCAGAGTGGATTCAGACCAGGACGGTCCACGACAACACAAGTGTTAGCTCTGCGTCGTATTATTGAGGATGTGAAGAACAGAAATCTACCAGCAGTAATGGTATTCATTGACTTTTGTAAAGCCCTTTGATAGTTTCATGGTTTATACTATGTTTAGAATTTTGAAGGCCTATGGAATTCCCGAGCGCCTAATTTCTGCAATTCGCTTCACATATGAAAACTTGAAAGCTAAAATATTATCTCCAGATGGTGAAACTGATTAATTTAAAATCCATGCAGGTGTCACGCAAGGTGACATCCTGGCACCATTTCATTTTGTCATAGTTTTGGACTATGCACTTCGTCAAGCCAATCAAGGTAGAGAAGAGGAGCTAGGTTTCACTCTACGTCCAAGGAGAAGCCGGAGAATAGCAGCAAAGTCCCTCTGTGACCTATATTTTGCTGAAGACATCATATTAGTTTCAAATGAAGTGGAGCAAGCATGCAGCCTACTGCACAGTGCTGAGAATGAATGTAAAAATGTTGATTTAAAGCTGAATGCAAGCAAAATGAAAGCAATGTTTTTCAATGTAGTTGTCGAACCCCTCCTCACACTTGATGGTGAAAAAAATGAGACAAGCATTAAGTGAATCTGGAGACCAATATTTTAAATATCTTGGAAATTGATGTGATTAAGAAAAGGATATTTCTGCGAGGAAAGTTAGCTTGGAAATCTTTACACAAAATGAAGAAAGTGCGGAAGAGCGACCTTTCGAACTCAATCTACAACTACTTCGTGCTCCAACAGAAACCATCCTACTCTATGGTTGTGCCACCTGGTCACTAACATAAGAGGAAAAAATCACTCAATGGTACACATACATGCATGCTAAAAATGGCGTACCACATCAACTGGACAGACAAAGCTAATATATCACTTTACAGCAGCTTGAGCACAATTTCAGAAGTTATCAGGGAACGACGTCTAAAAATCGCTGTTCATACATTCCGGGACGCATCATCTCCTGCACACCTCACAGTTACCTGGATACCAACCCATGGCTACACAGAGAGGACGACCACCATCAACTTTCGTAGACATTCTTCTCCATGACACTAACATCTGTGAATTAGAATCCTGTATGAAAGACAGAGTGGCTCATTCGGACTCGTTAAACAGGCCAAGAACTGTTAATGTGAAATCCACAGCATAATACATTTCTCTGACTCTTCAAACCTTGTGCTAACACTTAACCAGCATCAGAGGAGTTAACTGAGGATCTGAAAACGATGCCTAAATGATCAGAGGAAGGCTGTAAAAAAAGGTAGCCAAATGCTTCCACCTCCCAATTTATTTGGTCTGTTCCAAATATCTTTAAAAAAAAAAAAAATGGCAGTGAAGGAAAAGTGAAAGCAAGATCTGGTCCTAAAGTCAAGATGAATAGATGGAAGAATGGATTCCAGTAAATAGGAAATTCTGGACGCAAATGTGACACAGACATTCAAGAAACTAAAGCTGACTTTTATGACAAGACAATGACCCTAGACATACCTCAAAATCCACCATGTACGACTTCAAGAAATGCAAGCCAGAAGCTTTTGGAATGGCCCACACAGTCCCCTAACTGGAACATCATTGAAAATATGTAGGTAGATTTTAACTATGCTGTACAACCCGAGAAAATCTCAGAACTAGAAGCCTTGTGCAAGGAAGAGAAAGCAAGGAACCTGGCTACAAAGAGGATGCAAACTGTGATATCTGCCAAAGAGGCTATTACTTGGAAGGGTGTCAATGTTTGCATATGCCACAAGCCCCCTCCCCCTTTGTTAAATATATAAAAGTGCAAATATAAAGTAGCAGTGCAGTAACATTTGTAGAAAATATTTTTTTAAACATAGTTTGCTGCTGCAGTTTTGTTTACATCTTTTCACTTCAAATCAGCAAAATATGCAATTTGATCACGGTGCTCAAATTTCACACACAATTGTACATTTAAACAATTATCCACTAACATAATACTAATATTTTTTTCCGTAAATAGTTTAGGTCACAAATGTAGAGGTTCACAGGAAGTTTGCCGTTACAGCCTTGGATCATTTTAAATTGGATTAAGATCATTCCAACATTGAACAGTTCATGAAGATTTCGAATACAAATTATGATTGTCCTAAAAATGAACTCTAATGTATTCTACACAGCACTGGTGAACTTAACACTCTTTCTATCCCAACCTGAAAATTGTAGTTTTATTACAATACTAATAATGTGTCATTTTAATGTGATACTCTCCAATTTAATGCCCTTAAATATTTTCATTACACTATCATATAAAAAGTAATTTCTTTTTTCAGTGTATGTGCAAGTAGAAAGCAGTGCTGAGACCTGTTCAGTCTGTTGTGTGTAGAGCTTTCTCAGTGATGGCTCAAGCAGTCTGAAGAGTATCTGAGCTGTGTGGAGGTGTATGCTCTCATTCAGAGACTCCAGAGTCTGCAGAAGAGCACAAATCAACACCACGAATGCTGCCCTCTCTCTCACTCCAGCACCCTGCTTGGCCAGCAATGCGCACACACTTTCAATCTGTCTCACACAAATAAAAACAAACAAAATCAATCAGAGAACCTTCCTGTGGATCTGCTAAACAAGAAAAAGGTGGTCAGTGTAATTAAAAATATCAGCAACCAAGAATTCCAAGAGCGGATTAATTATGTATGCTTACAGCATTGCGCTTAGTGGAAGGCTCCATACGGGCCAGGTTTTTTGTCAGAGTGCTTATGAGCATCTGGTTGGCCACTCGGACAACATCTGCTGGAGGAGTTTTCTCCAGCACCCCCTGTAACACTAATAACAAAAACATGCCAAACTCCGTTAAAAGCTTAAGTAATAAACTAAAAGTGTGTGTGTGTGTGTGTGTGTATATATTACATATACATA
>JAODVO010000016.1:16780130-16790853 GCA_025400055.1 Notarius lentiginosus
ACCTGGCGACTTGTCCAGGGTGTACCCCACCTTTCGCCCGTAGTCAGCTGGGATAGGCTCCAGCTTGCCTGCGACCCCGTAGAACAGGATAAAGCAGCTAAAGATAATGAGATGAGATGAGACGTGATTGGCTGCAACAAGCCACAACAAAGGATCTGCCACAGAACCCAAGATGGTTCATGTTTTGAAAACTGATCTCTGAATCACAGCCTGTTTTTTTTTCCCACTAAAATACTTTGCTGTGTTTGTATCTGGAGCAGTCCGCCGGCTGATAACCCTTCAATCTACAAAGTAAGCAAGTTGTATTTTGAGGAAGAACAATCGATCTTTGATGAACCTCTGAAACCTTAATCTTCCTCCATCACAATGTGTAAAGAATAGTAACAAACCTGAAACCTTGATTACTTCAAAAATGACTTCTAAATATCCTACTTGCAATTGTAGTTTGAATGAATGTTCACATGCAATGTTTGGTCAAAAACTCATTCTTTAAAAAAAAAACCCCAAAAAAGTCCTAGTCAAGGTTGCAGTGGATCCAGAGCCTAAAGCCTGTAAAGCATAAAGTAGAGACACAACCAAATGGGATTCCAGTCTATGGCAAGCTACCATACAAAGAGACTCACACACACATTCAGAAATGGGGCAATTAAGAGCAGTCAATCCACCTACAAGCAGATTTTTGGCAGGTGGAAACTGGAGAGCCCAAAAGAAACCAATGAACCAGTAAGAACATGCTAAACTCCACCAAGACAGCAATACCGACAATTCAGTTACTACTTATATCTTCCCATAGCTAGGGCCATCACTGATGACCTTTTAACAGTCTATCATTGATGTGTCTAGGGCACTTAAATTTGGCAGAGCCCATCAGGGGCATGTCTAGGGCATTTAAACTTGGCAGAGCCCATCCCTCTCCAAGCTTGTTCAATGGACAATTTCGAGTGGCCAGTTAACCTAACTGCATGTCTTTGGGCTATGGGGGGGAAACCCAAGCACACCCATGGGAAGAACATATAAACTCCACACAGAAAGGCCCCTGTCAGCCACTGGGCTTGAACTCAGAACCTTCTTGCTGTGAGGCAACAGTGCTAACCACTACACCACCATGCCATCCTATCTGCTTATAGGCTTACAATTTTTCATATTATACATGCTTTTATTTTAAAATTTGAAGCAGTAAGAGTCTTAATGGAACTACAGTGGTTTGACCTCACATCCTTCTGCACATCCGTAACCATTGAGTCACAGTAAGACTGGGCTCCTCGATGTGCTAGCGGAGGGCTGGTGATATGGGTTTTATGTGGATACACAGTCGAACACTGCTGCAGCTATACACAGAGGTAAACTCCGAGTGAATAGAATGCACACTCTGATATATATCTCTACTGTTCGCTGGGTTTGTTTACAGCAATTTCCTATCTCCTGTTCTGAGCCTAAAGTGTACTGGAGATAAATAAACTGACCCTGCAGCACTGCAGGATAAAGCTTCTAGCTATAGTTAGACATCATAAACAGGCACATATGAAAAAAAATCAATATAAAGATGATTTCAAAATGTGTGTGTGGTTTATGACGATACTTCTTAAAGCTAAAAGAATTGATTTGTTTATTAATTTAGTAAATCTTGGATGCAAATCTTTGCACCAAAACCAAAACAAGACAGTTGAAGATTGGAAAAAGACTGATGAAACTGCTCAGAGTCTTCGATTCCTGTTTTTTGCTGACAGAAGTGGAGCCTGATGTGGTCTGCTCCTGTTGTAGCCCATCTGCCTCAAGGTGTTGCGCATCCTGAGATGCTTTTCTGCTCACCATGATTGTAAAGAGTGGTTATTTGAGTTACTGTAGCCTTCCTGGGCAGCATGGTAGTGTAGTGGTTAGCACTGTTGCCTCACAGCAAGAAGGTCCTGGGTTTGAGCCCAGCAACCGACGAGGGCCTTTCTGTGTGGAGTTTGCGTGTTCTCCCTGTGTCTGCGTGGGTTTCCTCTGGGTGCTCCAGTTTCCCCCACAGTAGGTTTGGCTAATTGGTGGCTCTAAATTGACTGTAGGTGTGAATGTGAGTGTGAATGGTTGCTTGTCTCTATGAATCAGCCCTGCGATAACCTGATGACTTGTCCAGGGTGTACCCTGCCTCTTGTCCATAGTCAGCTGGGATAGGCTCTAGCTTGCCTGCGACTCTGTACAGGATAAGCAGCTCTGAATAAGATAGGATGGTCTGAACGGTTCAAAATGTAGTGTGTGAGACAGAAAGGAACCTGTTCCCTGTTGATGGAAAAGGGATATATGTGGAGTCTGCAAGTTCTCCTCATGCCTGTGGTTTCCTCCAACAGTCCAAAGACATGTGGATTAGTTCAACTGGCTACTCTAAATTGCCCATAAATGTGAATGTGAGTGTGAATGGTTATTCATCTCTGTGTTCGCCCTGTAATAGATTGGTGACTTGCCCATGGTGTACCCCGCCTCTCGACTAAAGTTAAAGTTGAATCCAACTTCCCCATGACCCTGACAGATAAGTGGTATAGATGATGGATGGATTTTTCAAATGAGCATTCAATCTAAGAACAGATAAATCCCAAAATGGAGGGAATAAGCCATTCGTTGGTTTAAAAAAAAGTGAGTGACCTGCTGGTTATTATAACCTGTTTTATTGTTTAATTTCTGAAGATATTTGTAAACAATTGTCAGATTTCTATTTGACTTTTCAGAATTAACTCATTGTGTGAAGTGTGAGCTGGCCACAGAAGCTGTCAGTAATGCACGTATGAATCTGTTTGAAGGTGCATGTTGCATTATGTTGACTATATCAGTAATGTATGTCAGTTTTCATGCATACAGCAAACTCAATATACCTGGTACCTCCCCAATCTCTCCCACCAACACATCAATCCCAAATTTTCCTTATAAACTCTGGCTTTCATTTAAAAGATTTTAAAGAATTATTAAATACATTATACAGAGAGATTGAAAATAACACCAGTCCCAGTATGTGAACTTCTCTAGTGAGTACAACTACACAGCCAAATGAAAGAATACAAAGAATCATTCCCTGAACTGCATAGACTGGATGTAACAGTACTGGCCATCAAGGTATTGTTAGCATCATGTGAAAGTTCGTTCTCAACTGTGTCTTGTCCTGACACAATTCTGTAGTCCTATGCTCCATGAAAGAATGAAGAATTTAGGGATTTGGGCTCATGAGAAGAATACAGTCCAGCTTTGGATGAATTTATAACAGTTTTTTTTCCCCAAAAAAGAAGTACAAGGCTGGTGATGTGACTAAGTAATCAAAAAATTCAAGAACAGTGGAAGGAAAAACTACAGATGTGAAGTGGGTAAATTCAATATCAATGCAGTTTTATAATTAACAGTTATGTCACAGATAGTTACAATGGAATTATTTTACAGTCAATTAAAATTTTTAAATTGTTATTTTTCAAAATGATCAACTGAAGGCTATGGCAAAAGGGGAAAAAAAGAATATTATTTTATTTGAAGGTGCTGACTGTAAAGTTGAACTCTGGGCAAAATGTTCTATTTCTATTGCTGTCAGAGTTTCAAGATGTTTCCCTGCTGCACACACTGTGTATCCTATGTGTAAATATTTTGCCGAGATAAAATGCATCTTGCATTTTATGATTCAGGAGATTGTAGAAGCAAGTGAGCAACAATACCACGTGATCACCTTGGGGCGAGTTTGACCTACTTTTAACCAAAACAAGTCAACAAGGGCAAATATGGCAGACTCCACATGCCAGGTAAAAACCAGTGGAAAAGAAAAGGAAAGCCTGCCCAGTGAGTGCAACTGCAAGATAGAGCAAGGTTAGTTTTTCTAGCTATCATTCTAGCTAGTGCTTAGCTATCTTAGCCTTAGAATGTAAGGGCTTGACTCCATGGTAGCAAGGATGGAGTTATACACCTAATGTTTTGATCTTACAGAGAAAAAAACAAAAACACAAAAGCAGTAACAGAGAAAAGATATATTCATCTTTTGTTTCACTGATCTATTCGCGAATGCCAACCACAAATTACATACCTGCAACTCAAAACTCTCCAAGGTTGATGCAGAGTCACGATGTTTTCCGTGCGTCACCATCATGGTGTGACACAGTTCCATAGTTATGCTAATTAGTTAAAGCTCCTCATGTTTTTCTGTTTCCGTAGGGTCATACTGTTTACCTCAAGCGGTAAGATATTTGGTCCCAAAATGGAGAAAAGTGACCATCAGCACATCAAAATGATCACATCTTGTCCGCATGATATTGTTCTTGCGAGACATAGGAAACTGTCATGCACAATAAAAAAAATTGAAAATTTCAGATGACTTTGCAATCAGCACCTTTAAAATTGAATAGAGTGCTTTCTGAACAACAAAAAGAAGAAGAAAAAAACCCAACCCTGACATTGAGGATGGCTTGGCTGTATATGACCAACATGCAGCAAAAAACAAACAATGAATAAAATAAAATTAACATTTTGATAGTTACTTATTTCAAAGGCACATTTTTTCCCCCAAAGAATTGAAACCAAGTAACCTATGGAATTGAACTTTGCTAGGACTATGCTCCACCAGTTCTCTACCAGTTGGGTGACAGAAACAATATCCTACTGTCCTAATGAATAGCTCTGTGGAAATTAAAGGTAAAATAAAAATAAAAATATATATATGGCAGGGAGCTTGCAGTTTTTCATTACTCTGAGTAACAGGGTACTGACTACTACCCACATATCCATCTAGAAGTGAATGTGGTTTTTAGAGCTGAAACTTAAAAACAAGAAAAAAAAGAAAAGATAAAAATGGGACCAACTTCAAATATAACATGTAAAAGCATGAGGTTTGCTGTATGCGTGTTTGTACAATATCCGGGAAACTGTTGGTGAAGGTTTTTTTTGTTTTGTTTTGTTTTGTTTTTAATAGAGTTTTAAATTATTAGCTGTTTGCAATCTTAAATGATCGCTTATTACCTATGAAATATACAGCTCTGGAAAAAAATTTTAAGACCACTTACATTTTTTCTTAAATCAGCATCTCTATGTATGGCAGCCATTTCATTCCAGTGTCTGTACTGGAATTCCTACACAAGCACACCTCATTTTAATTAATGAGGTACTGATTAGGTGAGCACCTGAACCAAATCTTATTAAATGAGGAAAAGTATAAACACCACTGCTGTGGTCATCACTATCCTCTTGCAATAGGACCAGTTTGGATGGCAAAAACAGTGCTAGTTGTGTACTTTGGGTTACTATGAGGTCCGTAGTGGGGATCACCCAATGCATTATGGGTAACCTTTAACCTCAGATTGTTGTTATCAGCCATGTGCTATGAAGTCGTGTTGCTATGCTAATAAACAGTTAACATTACGTCAAAGTCCAGGTTATCATTGTTATACTAAGTAATGTGAAACAGTGAAAGTTATCACAAAAAGTGGCGATGAGGACGTCTGGGCTGGTGCTGCAGTCCACGACAGAGGGGAGTTTTGTCCTGTATTTTCCCTGCTGATGCTTCGCACTGACCAGGTGGTAGACAGCACCGGAGTGCAGGTGTGTTGTTCTGTGTGCTGAAGTGGATGCTGTATGCTGTCAGCTAATCAGGGAGGAGTTGAGCAGTGGAAATCAACAAGGACAAACTCCGTGAGTAATGCTAGAGGAACAGAACAACATTACAGAAAGGAGCAGTTGGTGAGGGAAGGAGCACCATTCAACCAGGAGCCTCAAAATGGCTGTAGTTATTGGCTCAATTGGTCCCTTTGATGAGAGTGCGGAGCAGTGGAGTTCCTTCACAGAGCATTTGACTATTTCATCATGGCTAATGGAATAGCAGATGAAAAGTTAGTGCCCACTTTTCTGAGTGTGATGGGTCCAAAGACTTTCAACCTGCTATGTAATGTTCTACAGCTAGTAAAGCCAGGCTCTAAAGCCTACAAAGAAATTGTAGACACACTGACCAAACATTTTTCACCCAAGCCTCTAGTGATTGCAGAAAGATTCAGGTTTTACAGACGAAACCAGGAAGAGGGTGAGTCTGTCACCATGTTTGTTGCAGCACTGTGCAAATTAGCTGAACACTGTGAATTTAAAGATGCTTTAAATGACACATTAAGAGACAGGCTTGTGTGTGGATTAAGAAATGAAGCAGCACAGAAGAAACTACTCACAGAAAGTGACTTGACTCTTGAAAAAGCCATTAATACCAGTGTGACAAAACACTGGTTTTCATGTGGATGAAAGTTCAGAAGGCTTTTGGGCTAGGCCCAAACTGGAAGGACATTCTATAAAAATGCAGATAGACACAGGTTCAAAAGCATCACTCGTGTCATGCGACATTTACAGAAAGTTCCTGAAGCATCTTCCACTCTGTCCCTCAGACACAGTTTTTAAAGTGTATACTGGACATTGAGTGCCCATGAAAGAGATGACAGAGGTGACTGGTGCAATGGCCAAACTGCTAAGCTCCCAGTTTATGTTACCAAAAAAAATATCCTGCTATAATGGGGTGTGTGTGGCTAAAGAAAATCCACCTTGACTGGCAAGAAGTGAGGAAACTGTCACACAATTCCACTCAGCTGAAGGCCTGATTGAAAAAGCACAAAGAGGTTTTTCATGAAGAGTTAGGCACCATGAAAAAAATTACAGTGAAGCTGCATGTCAAACCTGATAGTAAACCAGTGTTTATGAAAGCCAGATCAGTGCCATACGTCATCTGACCCAAGGTGGAGGCTGACCTGGATGCTCTGGTCAAGAATGGTGTTCTGGAGCCTGTGACAACCAGTGAGTGGGCCACACCCAATTGGTACCAAAAAAGGAAGGAGGAATCAGGACCTGTAGAGACTTTAAGATAACACTAAATCCTGTACTAACAGTGGAGCAGTATCCCTTTCCCCTGATTGATGACTTATTTACTGGACTGAGTGGGGAACAAAAGTTCAGCAAATAGATCTCAAACAGGCTTACTTACAAATGCATGTAGAAGAACAGTCACGTGAAATGCTGACTATCAACACGCATAAAGGACTTTTCAGATACTGCAGACTGCCCTTTGGCATCACATCAGCTCCAGCACTGTTCCAGAGAGCTATGGATCAAATCCTGAGTGGGTTGCCAGGAGTGCAGTGCTACCTGGATGATATTCTGTGCACTGGAGCAGACGATGAAGAGCATCTGTGCAACTTGGACAGATGCTCTTCATCATCTCTCCAGTGCACAGGATATCATCTCGCAACTTGGACAGAAGCTCTTCAGAGACTAAAGGAATACGGGTTGAGAATCCATAAGGAAAAATGTGAGTTTTTCCAGTCATCTGTAAAATACTTAGGTCATGTGATTGATGCTAAAGGACTACACACTGCACCATCAAAAATCACAGCTATCGTGGACGCACCTCCACCCCAAAATGTCAGTCAGCTAAAGTCTTTCTTAGGACTGTTGAACGATTATGGACATTTCATATCCAACTTGGCATCACTACTAAAACTGCTGCATCACCTGCTATGCAAAGAGGAAGCATGGAAGTGGACAGCAAGCTGTCAGGAGGCTTTTCAAAAGGCAAAGGATGTGCTAACTGCATCAGAGGTTCGAACCCACTTCAACCCATCTCTTCAAATTCAGCTTGCCTGTGACACCTCTCCTTATGGTGTCGGGGCAGTGATTTCTCATATACTGCCAGACAGCGAGGAAAAGCCTATTGCTTTTGCATCAAGAACATTAAACAAGGCAAAGGCTAATTATGCTCAATGGGAACAAGAGGCTCTGAGCATGGTGTTTGGTGTTAGGAAATTTCACCAGTACTTGTATGGAAGGAAGTTTAAACTCTTAACTGACCACTGACCTCTCATGACCATTCTTGGACCATACACAGGAATACCATCTCTTGCTGCATCCTGACTACAGAGGTGGGTGTTGCTGTTGTTAGGACACTCATATGGCATCAAGTATTGCAAGTCAGACTCTCATTGCAATGCAGATTACCACTTCCTGTCACGAAGCCAGAGTCAAACACTGTGGACATTTTCTACTTCAGGGAGGTAGAAAAAGCACCTGTTTCAGCTGTGCAGGTAACAAAGAGGACCAGTAATGACCCTGTGTTGTCTGTGGTCATGGACTTGATCATTAAGGGACACCCTGCAGGTGATGACGCAAACTTGAAGCCCTTCCTTGGGAAGCAGGCAGAACTGTCTGTTCAGCCAGGGTGTTTGCTGTGGGGGAGGAGAGTGATTATCCCCCTCTCACTCCAAACAAAAGCAACAGCAACATCATGCAGGACACAGTGGAATAGTGAGAATGAAGGAAATCACAAGAAGCTATTTTTGGTGGCCAAACATGGACAAACAGATTGAAGAGATACCTAAAAGTTGTTCATCTTGTCACAAGGTCCGAAACAACCCACCACTAGCTCCTCTCCATCCCTGGGAGTTCCCACAGGAACCATGGCATCATGTGCACATTGACTTTGCAGGTCCATTTGAGGACAGAATGCTTCTTGTCACTGCTGATGCGCACAGTATATGGCCTGAAGTGGCTATCATGAAGTCAACCACCACAGAGAAGACCAAAAGGACACTAGGAGAAATGTTCAGTTGTTTTGGATCTCCTACACAGCTAGTCTCCAACAATAGACCTCAACTGGTTTCACAGGAAATGGATGCTGTTCTGCAAGCTAATGGAGTGCAACACATTAAATCAGCTCCATATCATCCTGCAATGAATGGCCTTGTGGAAAGGTTTGTCCAGACAATGAAACATGCACTGAAAGCATCACAAGAACAAGGAACCCTGCATCAGAGACTGCACCAATTTCTGCTAAATTACCACAACAGTCCACATGCAACCACAAAGACATCTCCTGCCAACCTGATGTTTAAGAGAGATCTGTGCACCACCTTTGATCTCTTGAAACCCTCAGTAGTGAAGGACACTGTGCAAAAGCAACAAGAGAAACAAATTATGTACAGAGAACATCAGGCCATGGACAGAGTTTTTCTCCAGGAAAATCTGTGCTGGCCAGGAACTATAGAGGCAAACCTAAGTGGGTTCCTGCAACTGTTATTGCACAAACTGGACCAGTCTCATATACAGTTCAAACCACTGATAGTGTTTGAAGAAGGCACGTGGATCAACTCCTACAGACCTCACCAGCACCTGCAGAATTGTCTCTTGGAGAGCCTAAAGATGTACTTATCAACTCACCAGTCTATCCACCTGCACAAGTGCAGAACTCAACTACATCAGAGACATGTTGTGGATGTGACTAGAAAAGAGACTGAGACACCTTCCACCTTCTTTTGCATCAGCATCTGAATAAGCTTTCCATTACAGGACACAGAGACTGATGTTCCTGGAGACTGCTGATACCCCACCAGAGAGCGGTGGCCTCCTGTTTGTCTGAGTTATTAGGCAAGATAGTAACTGACCCAAGTCAACAACAGAATAATCCCCATGGGTACAGTCAGGGGCTGAGGTAATCTACCCTCACTCATAAGGCAGCATAATAATTAATTAAAAAATAAAAAGAAAGAGAAAGTTGTTGTAAACAAACACAGTTAGCAGGGCAGAGGAAGAGAATGGGAAAATGTTTATATGTTTATTAAGATTGCTAGTGTTATGTTATAGTGAAGACAAAAGAATTTGAGTAGACACTTGTTATTTTCTGTAGGACATCCATTGTAAGAGGGGAGGAGATGTTGTGTATTTTGGGTTACTATGAGATCTGTAGTGGGGATCACCCAATGCATTATGGGTAACCTTTAGCCTCAGATTGTTGTTATCAGGCACGTGTTATGAAGTCGTGTTGCTACTGTATGCTAATAAATACTTAATGTTACATCGAAGTCCGGGTTATCACTGTTATATTAAGTAACGTGAAACAGTGAAAGATATAACAGGGGAACTCAATGGATGGATAACTTTCCAGCTCATAACAAATGAATGAATAACTTTATTTAAACATGGTAAGTTGATCAGCAGAGCTGGTGCGGTTGTGCATGTACAGATACAAATTATTGCAAATACAAAAGACTAAAAATATATGCAACCTTAACAATAATTAAAATCTGTTGATTATCTGTTAATTATCTTCACATTAAGTTAATTAATCGTATGCATAACTATTGTCTTTGTATTTAGTTCTGGCTACAATAGGATCAAATTTTATTCTACTAATGTCAAATTTAGCTTGTATATTTTTCTTTCAAAGAAAAAAATCCCTCTTTTTCATCATTTAAGGATCTATCCCATCAAGTGGTTTCTAGATCATCTTCTTTTGAGTGTACTTCTTGGTTTTAATATCCTGCTTGTTTGCTGTACACAAACATGGCAATAAGTTTTTGTGTTAATCGATCAGATTCCACTTTTGGATCATTAATCCCTTTCGGCTGAGAATGACCTGCATGCATGATTTTATGTTGGCTTTCTGGTATAGCCATACAGTTTTAAATACAATACCTACAATTAGAAACAGTTTGTTTTTATTGCATTTATTTAATTCCTCGACTCCCATCTGTAACAGGGAATGATGTTGCATTCCATTAATACACTTTACAGTAGATTATTAAATTCTAATAGAATAGATGAGCCAAAATAATTGATGATCTTTTTTAAGGGGTCCTGACTCCTTACAAGTATGAACAAGAAGATGGAGTCATCTATATCCCCTGCCCTATATATCAAGTTTCAAGATATTATTTGTCACATTTTTCAAGTTCTGCTGCAGGAAACCAACCCTACCTCTTTA
>JAODVO010000016.1:17120742-17131480 GCA_025400055.1 Notarius lentiginosus
TTTTGTGGAGAAGGACAAATATTGATTATCAGGGGCGAAATGACATCACCATCAAGAACCATTACCCCCTAACTCTCATGACTATGGCATTTGAGTTACTCCAGGGAGCCCAGATTTTCACCAAGCTAGACCTCTGCAATGCTTACCACCTCATGAGGATCAGGGAAAGGGACGAATGGAAGATGGTGTTCAACACCCCCACGGGCCACTACGAATATCACATGGTCCCGTTCGGCCTGACTAACGCTCCCGCAGTTTTCCAGGCGCTCGTTAATGATGTCCTGAGGGACTACCTTAACCTTTTTGTTTTTGTTTATCTGGATGATATATTGATTTTTTTCCTGCTTCCTTGATGAACACCACATCCACGTCAGGCAGGTCTTTCAACGACTCCTGGAAAATAAACTCTTTGTTAAGGCTGAAAAATGTGAGTTCCATAGAAGCTCTGTCTCCTTTCTGGGTTTCATTATCTCCCCTGCATAGATTCAAATGGGCCCCCTGAAACTCAAGGCAGTTGCTGACTGGCCCACCCCATCCTCTCGGCGAGAACTCCAATGGTTTCTTGGGTTTGCGAATTTCTCCAGGCAATTCATCAGGAACTTTAATACGGTAACTGGGCCCCTCACGGCTCTAACTTCCACCAAGGTCTCTTTCAGCTGGGGGGAAGGGGCCGAGAAGGCGTTCTCCAAGCTCAAACAAAGGTTCACGTCAGCACCCATACTCACCATTCCAGATCCATCCCAACAGTTTGGGTTGAGGTTGATGCTTTGGAGTCAGGGGTTGGAGCCATATTGTCCCAAAGATCGTCTAGTGACAACAAGCTTCATCCTTGCTCCTTCTTCTCTCATCGGTTTTCCCCCTCTGAGAGAAACTACGATGTTGGCAATAGGGAACTGTTGGCCGTGAAACTGGCCTTGGAAGAATGGAGACATTGGTTGGAGGAATCAGACCTTCCCTTCATCGTATGGACAGATCACAAGAACCTCGAATACCTCAGGACTGCCAAGCACCTCAATTCCTGCCAGGCCCGATGGTCTCTTTTCTCACTTCAAGTTCACACTTTCCTTCCACCCAGGCTCTAAGAGTGGTAAGCCTCATGCCTTGTCCAGAATGTTCTCTCCCCTCCAGAATCGACCTCCCCTGAGACCATCCTTCCTCCACGGTGCCTGGCGGGGGCCGCTCTGTTAGAGGTGGAAACCCTGGTCCAGAAGGCCCATTAGCAGGACCCAGGGCCCAGTAATGCACCTCCTAACTATCTTTTTTTTGTTGTTGTTGTTGTTTCTGTGCAGGCACAGGTGTTGCAGTGGGGTCATGGTTCCAGAATGGCGTGCCACCCAGGAGCAGCCCGGACTCTGGCACTTATCCGACAACATTTTTGGTGGCCATCCATCAAGGAGGATGTCCAGAGGTTTGTGGCAGTTTGCGACATCTGCGCCAGGAACAAGACTGGCAACAGACCCCCTGCTGGCCTGCTGAGACCCTTTCCTGTTCCCCACCAGCCCTGGTCACAGATAGCCCTGGATTTCATCACAGGACTCCCTAATTCATGTGGCAATACTTGTATCCTCACTATTGTCAACCGTTTTTCTAAAGCTGTTCATTTTATCCCTCTGCCCAAGCTTCCCACCGCCAAAGAGACCGCCGAATTGCTGATACTACACATTTTTCATCTACACAGACTCCCCTCAGACATCGTGGCAGATGGCGGACCCCAGTTCTCTGCCCAATTCTGGAAAGCTTTCTGTAAACTCATTGGTGCTTTTTGCAGTCTGTCTTCACATTTCCAGCCTCAGACCAATGGATAGACGGAACGGGCCAACCAGGAGCTGGAAGTGGCACTCAGGTGCATGGTGTCCAGGGATGCTGCCTCCTGGAGCAAGACCCTTCCTTGGATAGAGTACGCTCAACTCCTTACCCACCTCTGCTACAGGTATTTCCCCCTTCCAATGCTCTCTGGTACCAGCCACCACTCTTCCCCATCCAAGAAGTCGCCATGCCCTCTGCCCAGGTGTTTGTGCGCCGCTGCAGGAGAATGTGGGCATTGACCAGGAAAACGCTCCTCCGTTCTGTCAAGATGTTTAAAGAGCAAGCCAACAAACACCGCTTGGTAGCTCCCATCTATCGGGTGGGGCAGCGGATAATGCTCTCCACTCACCACCTGCCCCTCAAGACAGTCTCCCACAAATTGGCTCCCAGGTTCATAGGGCCCTTCTCCATCTCCAAGGTAATAATCCCTGCTCTGTAAGACTGTCTCTGCCCATAACCATGCACCGTATTCACCCAACCTTCCATGTCTCCCAAGTCAAACCCCTTGTCTCCACTTCCCTCTTCTGTGTTTTGACCTCTTGGTCCATTCTTTGACCACTGATTTTTGCCTGAGCCCTATTGTACCTCTGCCTCAACTTCATTAAAGAAGTTCTTTTCTGTACACTGCCTGTTTTGAGTCTGCCCTTAGGTCCTCACTTCACCTCAGCTTGCCATTTCTGACAATTACCTTTTAAAAGGGTATGATGAGTTACACCAATCAGCCAATAGGTATTAGGCATTATAAGTACCTGCCTAAAACTGTGTAGGTTTCCCTTGTTCCATTAAAACAGCTGTGCCCCATAAAGGCATGGACTCTACAAGACCTCTGAAGGTGTGCTGTGGTAAAACCTTAGCAGCAGATCCTCTAAGTCCTGTAAGTTGTGAGGTGGGGCCATGGATTGGACTTGTTTGTCTAGTATATACCACAGATGCTTGATCTGGGGAATTTGGAGGCCAATTCAACACCTTGAACTCTGTCATTTTCCTCAAACAATTCCTGAACAATTTTTTGCAATGTGGCAGGGAGCATTATTCTGCTGAAAGAGGCCACTGCCATTAGGGAATGCTGTTGCCATGAAGGGGTATCCTTAAAGTATGGTGTATGTATATGTAAAGGTGTATGTTAATGTACCATCCACATGAATGCCAGGGCCCAACATTTCCCAGCAGAACATTGCCCAAAGCATCACACTGCCGACCCACAGTTTAACTTCCTCCCATAGTGCATCCTGGTGCCATCTCTTTCCCTGGTAAGTGACGCACACAGCCATCCACATGATGTAAAAGAGAACCTGATTGTTCAAACCAGGCCACTGTCTTCCATTGCTCTATGGTCCAGTTCACGTGCCCAAAGTAGGTGCTTTCAGTGGTAGACAGGGATCAGCATAGGGCTCTAGAAGAACTACTACAGCACTTAAACATTTATGATGCCATCCACTTTCTATAGTACACGAGTCATTTTTCCAGGAAAACACCACTGCTTCCACATGCGTGCTTCATAGTTGAGATTGTGTTCTTTGGATTAAAAGCCTCACCCTTTTCCCTCCATACATAGCAGTGATCAACGTGGCCAAACAGTTAATATTTTATTTCATAGTCTCTCGCTATGCAGCCCCATATACAGCAAGCTGCAATGCACTGTGTTTTCTGACACGTTTCTATCATAGCCAGCATTAACTTTTTCAGCAGTTAGTGCTGTAGTAGTTCTTCTATGGGATCGCAACAGACAGGCTAGTCTTTGCTCTATCATGCACATCAGTGAGCCAAAGGAGCCCATGACCCTGTTGCCGGTTCACTGGTTGTCATTCCTTGGACCACTTTTGGTAGGTACTAAGTACTGCATGCTGAGAACACACTAAGAACTGCTTTTTTGGAGATGCTCTGACACAGTCTAGCTATCACAATTTGTATTCATCAAGTGGATATTGAGTGGATATAGTCACGTTTGTTGCCTTCTAGAGTTCATTCACAGTGTTTTCCTGCCTGCCAGTGTTGCTGGGATAGACTCTGGATGCACGACAACTCTGGCCAGGATAAAGTGATTATTGAAGATAAAGGAGTGTAATCCCAACCTTCAATAATAGTTGGGCACATTAAAACTTTTTTGAAGTGTACTTTTTCAATAAAAACATTTATGATGCCATCCACTTTCTATAGTACACAAGTCATTTTTCCAGGAAAACACCACTGCTTCCACATGCATGCTTCATAGTTGAGATTGTGTTCTTTGGATTAAAAGCCTCACCCTTTTCCCTCCATACATAGCAGTGATCAATGTGGCCAAACAGTTAATATTTTATTTCATCTGACCAGAGAACTCTCTTCCAAAAACCTGCTGATCACCTGCAAACTTCTGTCTGACTTTTTAATGCCAGTCTTGGAGGAGGGGTTTCTTCCTTGTGCTACAGAATTTCAGGTCATAGAGAATGAATTCTGAATGATGCAGGGTTCCAAGATTTTTATCTATTTGCATGCAGGCGTTTGTACAGATGTTCATAGCACCTAAGGTTGTTTGAAAATTGCTCCTAAGGAGTAAGTGGATTTGTGGAGGGCTACAATTTAATAAGTTTAAGAAAGCATGTGTGTGCTTATAAAGTTTGCTTTCCAATCTTACCAGTCCCCACCACAATGCATCAGCATAGGTATCAAAGTCCTGGCTGGGTGCTGGGGTACCATCTTCATCATTGGGTAGAGTCATCAAGACAACATCTTTCTCCACCAGGTAGACCAGGAAGGAGGACAGGATAAGAGACAGGAAGCCAATATACCATGCAGTGATCAGTTCCTGACAGACACACATGTAGAGCCAGTCAATAGTCTCCTGATCTTTTTTCTTTTTCAGGGGAAATATGTGAAGCAATGTACACTGTATGTCATAATTTGCATTAACCTTGTAATTGTAATCTGTAACTTTAAATTGTATTCTACACATTTACTAATGTTTTTACAATGAGCCTCGGTCGATGCTACAATTTGCCACTGCTGCATGAATAATATGATCCAGTGAACAAAGTCACAGTTGCTGTGGCAAGAGTATATCAACAAACTGTAGCCAAACTGAAAGTTGACTATGTGTCACGTCAGTACTGGAGTCTGTTCCAGAATCCAGTTCCCAGAACACACCACAGCCAACAGACATGGTTGTTGTGGACTACAGTTCCCAACTGCTATCACTCTGTCTTGCTCACTCTCTCCATCATACTGATGACACACACCTGAACACAATTCATTCATTACACACAGTATATAAGGACTCAAGTTTTCACAGCCAAGTTGCGAAGTTCTTGCAAACGCTCTGCATTGCTTAAGCTACAGTACATTACCAAGCCTGTTTACTGTCACAATTGTTATCCTAATTTTGATTCTTGTTCTGGTTTCCTGGTTTTTGCTTACTGCTTTGCCTAGTTCACATTGGCTGATTACTGTCTGCTTACTGAATACGATTCTGGATCATGTTTTTGATTTGTTGAGCTGTTTAATAAATAACTGTTAAACTGCACTTACATCTTCCTCCAGCATCTGCCTGACACTATGCAGCTGTGAGACTGATAACTGATATCCTAGCTCTGGCTAAGCAAGCTAAGCACCTACAGTTGAAATGTATTCACTGTAATTTTTTCTTCTAACAAGGTGCTGTTTCTTGACTTATAACTTCTCCCATAGACATCAACCCAACAGAGAAAGATAAATGTCACAAATCCTGGCAGACAATAGCATTAATTTAGTGTGGGTGACTGTACAAACAATGATTACTTATAAAATTAATTACAAGGTGTTAGTGTTAAATATTTCCATGTAATGATTTCTGCAAGGATGTATTTATAGACATGTACATTCCACGCTTCACAGGAAGATAAACACTTGACTGTAGCAATGAAAACAAGTGACACTACAGTACGTTCTCTAAATTGCCAATTTAGAAACTGTGTGTGTGCTTGTTTACCTTGCTGTGAGCATATATTGCAGACCCCAGCAGTTTCCAGGTGCCACCTCGCCGGTCCATGCGCAGCATACGCAGAATCTGCAGAAAGCGCAGACTCCGAAGAGATGTAGCCAAAACATTTCCCTGGTTACCCAAAGCAACAACTGGCACTGATGCTATCAGCACAAAGATATCTGTCCAAACACACACCTGTTTTTCATGAATGAGGGAAGTGCAAGTACCTGTATGTGTTTTTGCATTAGGGGTTAAATGACTAATAACTAAACATTCATAAAAATAATTGTGAACCAGTCGTCTTTTCTGGTGATTATGATTAATTCTATGATTGAAGACATCGTTATATTTATGCAGTTTTATTTCAGCCGTTTTAACAGCAAAGAACACGTCAAACCACACTTCAATTAGCAGCCATAAACAAGCTACAGATTAGACTTCCAGTGTCAACATTTTAAATCACATTACACCATATGGTCATGCCTGTTCTTAAACTTCACATGTGTAGATGACACGGCAGCTCAGCTGAAATCATTAGTTGCAAAACTGAGAATGCACGCATGAAAGCGCATTTATGATATTAGTTTTCTTTATAGCTCAATAACTGTCCTTCTTTGGATGGAGGATGCTATGCCTCCAGCTGCATCTGGGAGGTTTTTCCAGACCAGTGGAACATGGTGGTTCAACTCTGGCCTCAGTAGCAGCTGAAACTGGGCCTATAAATTGGGGTCTAAATTAGCTGAATAGGATTTGATAGTGATGAGCAACCTGGAATAATGAATGCACACTTTCACATAGTGCTGATCACGATGGAAAATACAACAAAACTAACTGTGGGAGTGGGTGGTATTTTTCATAATTCTATAAGCAGGCAGGAATGGGATTAAAAATCATGTGGACACATGATCATAAGCATGATATGAAATTGACAACATTCCATTAAAGTAAAATAAAAGCTTAAAAAATTAAATTAATAAATACTGTGAAATATTTTCAGATTACCAAAGTACAAGTCTGTTTTTTTGTGGTCTGCCTTCTAGGATTTTTTTTTTTCCACCCTGACTACTCAAACAGCTCCTCACAGCAGTTACTAATAAATGTATTAGTTGACTAGTCAAATGTTGCGTAGTCGTCTATGCAACCCCTAAAATGTAAGTAAGAATAGTGGCATGCAAAGTTATTTATTTCTCAGGTCATTTTGACAGTCCTCACATGTATAATGTTAATTTTCATGATGTAAAAAACTAATGAGTAAAAATATGCCATTTTCCTTGATGTGCTCACAATCATAGATTTCTTTGTACATCATTTTGCTACAGTATTACTGTAGACCTAAGTACAGCATTACATAATGTATGTGTCAGTGTGTATCTGTGACACTTGCCCAGTATACACAGTGGTTTGCGAGCGAATTTGAGACGTCCTCTCCAACCTTTATATCTACAACGGCATCCTGCTGCCCAGATCCTCAGCACATACTCACTTCCAAAAATAAAAATAGTGAATGTCTCCTACAGGGAGAGTGAGAGAGATGAGAGAGGTGAGATAGAGAGAAGGAAAAACAGAAAATATTTAATAAATGTGCCAATTTTTCTAGCATTTTTTTACTCAGCACCCCACACGCGTAACTGTGTATTTCTCAACTCTGTGTGTGTGTGTCTCATATGAAGTCATGTCCTGTACTAACCTTTCCTCTCCAGAGGTGAATTATCAGTCAATCAGAATGTTTACATGCACACAAATATTCAACTATCATTATGACTATGACAATCGTGTAAACAGCATATTCTGTTTGACTATTACAAATTTGGCCTTATTGCAAATTTAGCATTTTCTGATTAACACATGAGATATGTTGATATTATTCAGGTTTTAAGAGCATTCTTTGGACATGTATACAGTGCATTCAGAATATGCGTCTCAATTGGGAGTTTTCATGGCAATTTGCAATACACAGCCTCTTGCTTGTTTACCCTCCGTAACGCAATAAATTTAGAATATTCATTTTCAATAGACATGTAAACAGCTTAGTAGGAATATTCTATTTTTTTTGACGAAAGACAAAAATCAGAATATTTCGTATACTCACTACATTTGTAAATGTAGTGATAGTAAAATTTATAATTTAGTTTGGGTATATCTTCAATATATAAACACTGTTGACCACAGAGTTGCCTTCTCTGTTACTGAACACACAGGGTACTGTATATATACACACACACACACACACACACACACACTCATATATACACACACACATACATACATACAAGTTCACATGCACACACTTACCAGAACCACCAGCCAGTGACCTGAGTCATCCTCATACTCTTTAAACGTTGTTAGAATCGCCAAAATAAGACATGCCAGGACTATCAAAAACCTAGAAACAAGGAATAAAATGTGCAATAGGTTAATTATTTTGATTTCAATAAGGAACACAACAAAAATTAACCATCTGGCTCACAAGAAATCACTCTGTAGAATCAACTATTTTGGTAGAAGTTTTTTGGATTTAATTGTTATGAAATGCAAAATTAAAAAAGAAAACCTACAGCCTTCCCTTTAGTTTTCCCTACAGCATCTAACCCTCAAAATGGATGAATGCTTACTACCAAGCCAACACCATTTAAAAAAAAAAAAGCAAACCCTATAAACTTTCTGGCAGCAGAGTAGAATAAAGTATAAAACTATTTTACAGGACTAGATATTGCTAACTGTAAAGGAAGTGGAATTTTACACTTCTACTACTGTTTTGGCTCTTTTGTTAAAATGAAACTTCTTTTGGTTTCAGTGAAAACATACAGTACTGGCTGATTATATGGGTAAAATGGCACATGATCAAATATGCATGATATTATGTGGGAAGTATGAGGTCATTTAAATCATTGTTGAGTAACTGAGACCAAACTCAGACCAAAAAAACTGTACCAGTTCTCCCCTACTTGAACGACTTTTATACTCAAACCAAACAGCGTTGGCACTTGAGAGATACTTATTCTCAAATAATAATTTTATAAGCAATTGAATGGATCTCTCCCTGAATAAGGATCAGCAGCACACTTAAATGATTATTATCCTCAAGAGGGAATAATATTGGCATGTTGATCATTATTCCCCATGCACAGTCTGGGGGTATGCATCAGGGAATGTTACAAACCATCTCCACTAGTTCTGGAGGAAAACCCTGGCAGTCAAGAATGAAAGGAAGTATAAATAAGCTCTATAAATAAGGTTCTAAAAATAAGTGGAAGCCACCTGGGTCCCTTGAGTTAACGAGAATGACCAAGCAAGGACAGGCATGACAAAGCAGGGATAGGCTTCACACGTTACATCATGGTTCATGGTTTCAACTTGACAAATGCTATAAATTCTCAGCCAGACCACATGGGAAAACACTCAGAAGTAAACCACTGTGGATGTCCTAAACTGAGTTGTAGAACCACAATTCCACACCTACATGGTCACAGTCCTTAATCAAAAAAAAAAGTATTGGTCATCTATTAAAAGTATTGGATTAGCTAGTAAATATTAGCTACCTAACTACCTAACAAGTTATACTTACTCTTCACTAAAATATTTGAAGTTATACATTTTCATTGCAACTTGATAAATTAAGGAAATGAAATGAAATGAATCAAAGAAATGATAAATGGAAATATTAGTCAGAAGCAGTTATTTGCTGTTTCAGGTTTACTTTTACTGTATAGTCAAAGATACTGTATGTTTTACTGTGTTATTACAATATAGTCAGAGTAAGGTCCTTGGACACAGAACTGTTAATATTTTCCCAGAATACCAGGCAAGCTACAATATCCAACTAAAAAACAAAGTATCACACTGTTCTTGATTGACTGCATGTTAATGGCCCACATCATTTGCTTTTCTCCCATTTTTAGAGCCTGGGATATATGGGAAATTCACCCAATATTACAAAAAGAAAGACTTAAAAATAGCCAAACTTACCTTTAAGTATAACTTTAAAACTTTCTTCATATTCCCTCAGAAGTAACTAACTTTGCTGCTTCCAATATGTCATTAATTTGCATGGGAAATACTAATACAGTACTGATAAATCCCAAAGAGAAACTATATAAGACTGAACCAGATGGGGGAGCTGTTCTGTCAAACTGAAATGAGTAAGAAACACCAATTTCTTCTTTTTACATCAGTTTCAGTAACTCACACTTCATCCCCCTTCTTCTTCTCTGAATCAGCCTGTCTTCCAGTCTTTCATAAGTCATAGTTGTGTTCAGCACAACTGGGTAAAAGAGCTGCAGTTCCTGAGAGATATGCTAACAAGCAATTTGCACCAGAGATCCAATAAAGAAATGAAGCATCAGCATATCAGAGCAACACACACACACACACACACACACACACACACACACACACACACACACACACACTTTCCAGGCATATAATGCTCATGTGACTAGAGACTGAACGTAAATCATATCATTCTGCAGTGATCCTGTCTTAACCAGTACAGGTGAAGGACTTTTATAACTTACACAGTGACACAAACAGGCAAATATTGCTCATGTGACTGGACAAATATGTAACATAACATCAAATAACTTGCCAAAAAAATGGAACACAGCAGCACTTACTTAAGGAACTTAACACATTTGAAAAAACAAAGTGTGCATCATATTTAGCGCACTCACATACCACAGGGAAAGACTGAAAACAGTCATGGCATTCATAAATGTAGATGACTCTGCTATGGCTATGTCCACTGGTCCTTGTTTTCATGTGGGTCTGATTAGTCCACCTTCTTCTGATTTCACCAGGTCTGTGTAACAAAAGCACCCCAGTGTCCATTCCAAACCAGAGCAAAATTAGCCCAATAATCAATAAAACCAACCAAAAGCTAGCCCAATACTCAAAATAAAAACCCTTAACAACCCTGTGAACTTTTAAAGTTCAGCATCATATCTATCATTGTCAGCGTATTGTATTACTTGTCTTACATTTTTAACAAAATTGTAT
>JAODVO010000016.1:17856716-17867811 GCA_025400055.1 Notarius lentiginosus
TAAAGCAGAAAAATAATAATTCAACATGGTAGATTTAAAAGAGTTAAGATTGTACTGAAGGAGATAGAGTTACTAGACCATGAGACATTTTAAAAAAGAAAACCATATCTAAAGTTGCTGAACTCCACTGCTTCTTAGAAAAATTTGCTTATCTAATCCTTTGAAAAATGGCATTAATGTAAAACAGTCAATATACTGCTTCTGTTTTCTGTGCACTTTGTGTAGCATATCTTTGGTTTGACTGCAATTTTGGCTGGTCAGATCATCCATCATTCTGTGGGTGGAGTCGAGAGAGCATTGGACAAGTAGACTGGCTCCTACAAAATCGTGACAAACCCTCCAAACATCAACTGCCCAATGTAGATTACACAGGTGAGATTTTATTGGCCACTCATGCAGGTCTGACTACAAAGCAAGAACTGACTATAATGTTAAAAGGTTATATTAAATTAAGCTGTGATTTCAAAAATAATTTTGAGCATTGCAAAATATGATATATACTTCATGACTGTTTATTTCATTACTGTTCTTTTGATATTTCGGGAGGCATTTGGATGGACATGTGGAATGTATCTGCTCATAGATGCTTATGTTTTGTTCTCATCAGGGGAACCAGGAAACTTCATCTACACTGCACTGACCAAAGGCTCATTCAACCCAGAGCTAGAGCAGAAGACTGAAGCAGGAATGAAAAGAGAGATGGAAATAGAAAGAAGTGCAGAGGGGGAAAGCCAGAACAAGATGGAGAGTAAAGTCCGATTGGCACGGTTGGTCAGTTTGCCTGTTACGTCTCTTGATGAAGATCTGTGTATGTCATTCTGGTACCGGTTTACTGGAGAGCACACAGGTGCCCTACGCATTTGGCAGAAGAGAGAGGGAGGAGGGGAGGGAGTGAGAGAAAGTGGAGAGCTGCAGGAAGCAGAAAAAGATGGGCAGAGGAATAGAAGCAAGACAGAAAATGTGGCACTGATCTGGATAGTGGAATGGCAGGAAACTAAAGGCTGGAAAGAAGGAAGAGTTCTGTTGCCCCATGCTGATAAGCCATACAAGGTAACTGTTTTATCCTTAAACCTTAATAAGCCACTCTATTAACTCTTTATAATTATTTAGTATTGTATCTCTGTATGTATGTGTTAGGTGATTATTGAGGGTGTTGTTGACAGCACGATGTCTGGACATATCTCTGTGGATAATGTGAGAGTTGTCCCTGAAATGAGTGCAAGGTGTAAAGGTAAGCCCCATCTTGGATAATTAGACTCTGCCTCACCCTTGAAAACTTGTTCCCCATTTCCTGTTAGGGTGATTCCTGTGTTCATTGTACTGGCCAATCTGTTTATGTTAAAGTTCTATTAAACATGGTTAAGTGGCCCATTTCATCATGCCAGCACAACCATAGACTTCAGGAAATAATCTCAAATGGAGCCTGGGATTTGATCTTGAGTTTAGGTTACTTCTGTGCAGATTTTCACACATTACCCTTATGTCCAGGGTTTTTCCCACCTTGGACTGGACTGCACAGGACTGGGTTCTTTTGATAACAGAAGCAAAGCTTCAGCACTCTGTTCTGAATCTTTTCTGTTCTTTCAGGATACATCATATATGTTGCTCCTTGTTTTTTTTTTTTACTGAGTTATGTCCAAGTTGTTTGCTTGGTGTCCAGTCTGGGTTTTCCATGTTAATTAAGGAAGTTAGTTCACCTGTAAGAAAATCAAACACTTTCATGAAGACGCTAACTCGAATGTGGACAGAAATAAAATGAGGTTCTTTAGGAAACTCTTCCATACTCACTTATGATTTTCTATTTTTTTAAATACAAGTTCTTACCTGAAATAAAATGAACACTACAAATGCAGGTATTTGCGAATTTCTCTGGAGTTTTCAGGCTTAGATTCTCTTGTCGTATTCTCTTTAACCACTCATTTCTTCAGTGTTCTTGAAGCATTTGCTTCTCTTTGTTAAGATTTTTCTTGACAGCAGGGAGACGGTAATAACTTTTATTTCTTTCTCTATTTGAACAACCAAAAATAGTGCAAAAATGAACCATGTTTAAGACAGATTAAGCTTTGTTTACAGGAACGATGGTGTCTGTTTGTTTCCCAGGTGAAATTATCACATGATGCATGATGTTGTCAGGGACTGGTAGGATACGGATGTAAGTGCAGAAGTAATATTTATTAATAATGCAGGCTAGAATCAATAATAAGGAAACAAGCAATGGGTAGGGCAAGGCACAAACAGACTATCAGAGGCAGAGAGAAAAAAACAGAAACAAGGAATAAGCACAGGAATCAGAAAACCAGGAAATCTAAGATGGAAAATAAGGCTCGGTAATGCGCACTGATGTAGCATAATACTTTGCACTGAGTGCGCATTTTCTCAGTCTTTATATAGGTGTGCTAATGCACCTTAATTCTATGCAGGTGTGCATGATTAACAGCACGCATGTGAGAGTCTGCTCGGTGCGCGCACAGTCCGGAACATGCCTGAGAATCCCACTGGTGCACGCACAACAGTGCACAGGTCTGACAGAACACCACCCTCCACCCCAAAAAAGACCTCCCTCTGGGAGCGACAATCCCTTCTTCCTGGCCCCTGACATTGGCTGCTGTGCCATCGGTGTGTAGCTCTGAGCCGATGTGGCACTGGATACTTGGTTCAGGTGGGGATTTGGACTCAGGCCCAGGACAGGACTTGAACTCAGGGCTTGGAGTGGGTGCAAGCTCTGGAGATGACTTGGGGTCTGGACTGGACTCGGGCTTGAGCTCTGGACATGATCTGGATTCTGGCTGGACTCAGGCTTGAGCTCTGTCTGAGTATCATTCTGGTCTTAGTCAGGACCCAGCAGTGAGACATCATCATCATCATGGCCGGGCGGTGGCGGAGCGATGACGTCCTCATGGCCAGGTGGCGGCGGAGCAACGATGTCCTTGTGGCCGGGCGGCGGAGCGACGATGTCTTTGTGGCCAGCTGAGGCAGAAGTCACCCTGTCATCTTCTGGCACTGGAGCTGACTCTGTCTCTTACGCTGGGGCTGACACTGGTACTGGCTCTGACTCAGGTACTGGCTTTGGCACTGGAGCTGACTCTGACATTGGCATTGACTCTGGCTCCAATTCTGGCATTGGCACTGGCTCAGGCTCCGACTCTGGTGTCAGCTCTGATGCTGGAGCTGACACTGGCATTGCCTCCATCGCTGGCCCTGGCTCTGATGCTGTAGCTGACACTGGCTCCGACTCTGGCACGGGCTCTGGCTCCAGGGCTGGCACTGGCTGAGGTGTTGGCTCTGGCACCGATGCTGGCACTGGCTCTGGAGCTGATGCTAGCACTGACCCTGGCTCTAACATTGGCTCAGGCTTTGGTTCAGGCACTGGCTTTTGCTCTGTCTCTGGTGTAGGCTCTGGTGCTGGCAGTGACTCTGGCTGGTGCTCTGGTTCAGATGTTGGTTCTGACACAGGCACCAGCTCTTGCACTGGTTCCAGCTCTGGCTCAGGTTCAGGCACTGGTTCAGGTACTGGCTCTGGTTCTGATGAAGGCTCTGGTTCTTGCAGTGGGTTTGGTTCTAGCTCTGATTCTGGTTCAGGTGCTGACTCTGATGCAGGCTCCAGCTCCTGCACTGGTTCTGGTTCTAGCTCTGGATCTGGTTCAGGTACTGGCTCTGGGATAAACTGTGGAACAAGCTGTGGGACTGGCTCTGGTGCAACGGCCTCCTCTGCTGCTGCCTCAGGCGTGATAGCCCCCTCCCAAAAATTTTTATAGGGGTCTTCCTTCTCAAGAGACTCATAAACAAACTGGAGCATAGCTAGAAAGGTCCGTAAGCTCCGAAGGCACGGGTGCTCTACTCTAATGAGATAATCCACCCATTGGTGTGCTCATCCAGCAGTCAAGGTGATCATGAAGTTTACCCAGATTGGTTCTGGTGGCTTGAGTTCTTTGAGGTCTGCATAGAAAAGGTTACACTGTAGGCCGAATCCCCATAGTATGGTGCTGGGGCTTCTATTCCAATAAGCCCCCGGAAAAACCAAGTGTGGCAGCGGGGGCGTGGCCAAGCAGTAGTCTGTGAATGGAGGGCGGGGTCGGGAATGTAAGTGGCTAAGTCATTCCACCTGCTGTCAATTAATGTGTGTGTTTGTTACAGGGACGGAGCATAAAAGGAGGGGGAGAGCAGAGAATAGAGGCTCCCGACCAGAATGCATGTGTGGGAGTGAGGCTGAAAAGACTTCAGGTCCCGCCTACCGTACTTCTGTACTCCATCCACATCAGGGATTTGTGACAGTGGTGCTGAAACCCAGGATCGAGTACAGAAGGGAATCAGCCCATGGAGTCCTCGCCAATTATGGATCTCGCCCATGCCCTCACTGCTGGCCAGCAGAACCAGCATCAAACGCTGACCACCCTCCGGAAGGACCAGGAACAATGCTTTGAAGCTTTGATGCTGGCCCAGCAGGAAGATCGCCAGGAGTTCCGGCATTTGCTGGCGTCGGCAGGGGCATCCAACATTACCACCCTGGACTCCCCTCACGTCACCCTCACAAAGATGGGCCTGCATGACTAGCCTGAAGCCTTCATCGATCTCTTTGAGCAAGCGGCCCAAGCGTGGGGGTGGCCAATTGAGCAGCTCGCGGCTTGCCTCCTCCCGGTCTTGACAGGCAAGGAGCAGCTCGCGGCGCAGTAGCTCCCTGCCGGCAGCCAACTCAATTACGCTGACCTCAAGAGGGCCATTTTGCAGTGGGTCGGCTGCTCCCCATAGCAACGTCACCAGCGGTTCCGGAAGCTGACACTTGGGGAGGTCGGTCAACCATTAGCATTTGGCCAACAACTCTGGGATGCCTGCCGGCAGTGGCTGAGGGCAGAAGACTGCAACACCGACAGGATCATCGACCTGGTGACACTGGAACAGTTCATCTCTCTGCTTCCGGAAGGAGTGTTACAAGGGGATACATATCATGCTTTGGTGGATTCCAGTTGTAATCAGACCTCAATTCACCAATGCCTGGTGCATGGTGAGGCATTGGGGAGAGCACAAGCAGTGAAAGTGTTGTGTGTGCATGGGGATGTTCACAATTATCCCTTAGTGTCTGTCCGTATTCTATTCTGGGGCCAAATACATAGAGTAAAGGCAGCAGTTAGTCCTCGTCTCACCCATTCGTTGATTTTGGGTACTGATTGGCCAGGGTTTAAAAAGCTGATGGAATATTTAACATGTCGTGGGTCCTGCAATAAAAGGTCATGGGAAGATCTTGGTGTGGCATTGACTGGAAAAGCCGTCACAGAGCCGTCTATGTCAACACCGCGTCAGAGTGAGGAGCAGCCCGCTACTCCTCCCTCTCTCTGGGATTTCCCGTTAGAACAGTCGCGAGACGAGACTCTGTGGCATGTATTAGACCAAGTGAGAGTAATCGATGGTCAAACTCTTCAGCCAAACACGGCCCTGGCCTTCCCTTATTTTGCTATTATTAAAGATAGATTGTATTGAGTGATACAGGACACTCAAACTAGTGAACGGATAACCCAATTGTTAATCCCAAAGAGCCATAGGGAACTCATATTCCATGCGGCTCACTTTACTCCCATGGCTGGACACTTAGGGCAAGATAAAACACTACACCGAATAATGGCCTGGTTCTATTGGCCAGGGATTCGTGGGGATGTCCGTCAGTGGTGTGTGGCATGCTGTGAATGCCAATTAGTAAATCCCGCGGCCACTTCAAAAGCGCCGTTGTGCCCTCTCCCTCTAATCGAGACCCCGTTTGAGTGAATTGGGATGGATCTTGTTGGGCCATTAGATCAGTCAACACAGAGATATCGCTTTATTTTAGTTCTGGTGGACTATGCAACGCAATATTCAGAAGGAGTGAATCTCCGCAATATCTCAGCAAGCAGTATTGCAGAAACGCTCTTCCACTTTATCTCCCGGATTGGTATTCCAAAAGAAATCCTGACAGACCAAGGCACTTCATTTATGTCACACACACTGCACGAACTGTATGGGTTATTGGGGATTAAGTCTATCTGCACCAGTGTCTATCACCCACAAACGGATGGCTTAGTAGAGTGATTTAACCAGACACTCAAGAACATAATCCATAAATTCGTAAGCGAAGATGCGCGGAATTGGGATAAGTGGCTCAAGCCCCTGTTATTTGCAGTACGAGAGGTTCCGCAAGCCTCCACGGGGTTTTCTCCATTTGAATTATTGTTTGGGCATAAGCCGTGTGGCATTCTGCATGTGCTACTGGAAAATTAGGAGGAGGGACCTTCACCTAGCAAAAATGAAATCCAGTATGTTCTTGACCTGTGCACAAAACTTCACACCCTCACGCACCTAACCCAGGAGAATTTGCAGCAGGCACAAGAATGTCAAATCTGGCTGTATGACAGGGGCATGCGCCTTAGAGAGTTCATGCCGGGAGACAAAGTGCTTGTATTATTGCCCACGTCGAGCTCCAAATTAGTCACCAAGTGGCAAGGGCCCTTCGAGGTCACACGGCGAGTCGGGGACGTCGACTATGAGGTAAGGCGAATGGATATGGGCAGGGCATTGCAAATCTCCCACCTCAACCTTTTAAAATGCTGGAATGAGGGGGTCCCCGTGGTGTTGGCATCAGTAGTCCCGGAGAAGGTGGAGCTGGGGCTGGAGGTGAAAAAGATAACATCTCGGACCACTCTGGTCTCTTGTGGAGACCACCTCTCACCGGCCCAACTCACGGAGGTGGCCATGTTGCAAAAGGAATTTTCTGATGTGTTCTCACCCCTTCCTGGTCGTACCCACCTCATAGAACACCACATCAAAACGCCCCTCGGGGTGGTATTGCATAGCCACTCTTAATGCTTGCCCGAACACAAGAAAAACGTGGTTCGGGACGAACTCAAGGCCATGCTCAAAATGGGCATAATCGAGGAATCCCACAGTGACTGGACCAGCCCAGTGGTCCTGGTTCCCAAGACCGATGGGTCAATCTGGTTCTGTATGGACTATAGAAAGGTCAATGCGGTGTCTAAATTTGATGCATACCCAATGCCGCACATTGATAAGTTGCTTGATCAGTTAGGCACTGCTCGCTTTTATTTGACACTGGAGCTAACAAAAGGATATTGGCAGATCCCCTTGACTCCTCTATCTCAAGAGAAAATGGCCTTTTCCACACCATTTGGATTACACCAATTTGTCGTGCTCCCTTTTGGGTTGTTTGGGGCGCCCGCTACATTTCAGCGGCTTATGGACAGGGTCCTCCGCTCTCACGCTGCCTATGTGGCTGCCTATCTGGACGATATAATCATCTACAGTCATGATTGGCCTCGGCACTTGGAACACCTAAGGGCCGTTCTAAAGTCACTGAGGTGAGCAGGCCTCACAGCTAACCTGAAAAAGTGTGCAATTGGGTGGGTGGTATCTGGGGTTCCACTTGGGTCATGGGCAGGTGCGTCCCCAAATGAACAAGACTGCAGCAATTGCAGCCTGCCCGAGGCCCAAGACCAAAACATAGGTGAGACGGTTCTTGGGGCTGGCTGGTAATTATTGTCGGTTTCTACCTAATTATTTGGACATCACCAGCCGGCTAACCGATTTCACTAAAAAGGGGGCTCCAGATCTGGTCGAGTGAACAGAGCAGTGCCAACAGGCCTTCTCTGAGTTAAAAGCTGCACTGTGTGGGGGGCCACTTTTACACTCCCCTGACTTCTCTCTCCCCTTTATTTTGCAGACTGATGCATTGGACAAAGGGCTAGGAGCCATTTTGTCCCAGGAGGTGGAGGGCGAGGAGCGCCCCGTGCTGTACATCAGCTGGAAACTGTTGATGCATGAAAGCAAGTACAGCACAATTAAGGAGTGTCTTACCATCAAGTGGGAGGTCCTCGCCCTCTGATACTACCTGCTGGGGTGCCCTTTCACTCTCTGTTCGGACCACATGCCCCTCCAGTGGCTCCACCACATGAAGGATGCCAATGCGCAGATAACCTGTTGGTATCTCGCGCTCCAGCCATTTAAGTTCGAGGTGATCCATAGGCCGGGGGCACAGATGGTGGTGGCGGAATTCCTGTCCTATCGGGGGGGGTCAGCTTCAGGCCGGACAGCTCCCTGGTCTGAGTCGGGTGCTGGGGGTATGTGGCAGCGGGGGTGTGGCCAAGCAGCAGTCTGTGAATGGAGGGCGGGGTCGGGGGCGGTAAGTGGCTAAGTCATTCCACCTGCTGTCAATTAATGTGTGTGTGTGTTTGTTTGTTACAGGGATGGAGCATAAAAGGAGGGAGAGAGCAGAGAAAAGGGGCTCCTTCCCAACCACAATGCATGTGTGCATGTTGAGTGAGTGAATGAGTGCTGAAAAGCTGAAATAAGAAAAAAAATGTTTGTGTGTGACCAACAACTCTCGCCTGCTGTGCTTCTGTGCTTCACCCACATCAAGTCAAGTCAAGTTTATTTTTATAGCACTTTTAACAATAGACATTGTCACAAAGCAGCTTTACAGAATTTGAATGACTTCAAACATGAGCTAATTTTATCCCTAATCTGTCCCCAATGAGCAAGCCTGTGGCAATAGTGGCAAGAAAAAACTCCCTCAGATGACATGAGGAAGAAACCTCGAGAGGAACCAGACTCAAAAGTGAACCCATCCTCATTTGAGCAACAACAGACAACATGACTATAACATTAACAGTTTGAACATGAAGTCAGTTTCGTTGATGTTATAAACTCTTCATTGATGGAAACTTGAGTGCAAAACTGCTCATGACAACGACTAAGACCACCGCCACCACCATATTTCTTGATTTATTAACATTTTCGAACCTCTCTCACCTTTACGCATGTACTGTACGTACATTTAAAGCTTACTGTAACACCAATGATCCTTAAAGTCCAATCAATATTAAATGATATTAAAAGTACACCCTGTTCATATTCATTCACATATTCAAGGTACAATAAAGCTGAACCCTTGAGAGTAGCATCCTAAAGATAAGGAAAGGTACGTTTACAGTTTTCTGACAAGGCTCTAATTGCTTCCTTCACTTTCCTGCTTGCACTCTTTTTATTTTGAATGCTTTATTTCAAGCGTCGCTGTTTCACCTGCTCTTTTACATGCCACCATCTGTCTTCTGTCAAACCGAGATGGTATATATTTACAATTAGTATACACACTCACCGGCCACTTTAACAGGAACTTGTTCTTGATTCTAAGCTCCCTGTTCACACTGCAGGAGTGGAACCCAGTGTGGTCTTCTGTTCTGCTGTTGCATGCCGAGATGCTTTTCTGCTCAACACGGTTGTCAAGAGTTGCTATGAGTTGTTATATCCTTCCTGGCAAAAGAGCTCGAACCAATCTGGCCCTTTTCCTCTGACCGCTCTTATCAACAAGGCGTTTGTTTCCACCCACAGAACTGTCGCTCACTCACTCAACTCGGCGTTTTTTGTTTTTCGCACCATTCTGTAGAAACTCTAGAGACTGTTGTTTGTTTGTGAAAACCCCAGGAGATCAGCAATTTCTGAAACACTCAAACCAGTCCATCTGGCTCAAACCAACATCCATGCTACAGTGAAAGAAAGTCACACAAAAATTGAGATCACAATTTTTCCCTGTAGCACTGATTGTAAGCATTGTCCTGCCGTCAAGGGATCGGCTGATTAGAGAACTGCGTAAAACAGCGGGTGGATGGAAGAAGACGCCTTTGTCACGTGTACTCTCACATTTGTTTTCTGTATTTAAGTGAGCAATGAGCACACACACTCATACCCAGAGCAGTGAGTAGCTATGCTACAGCACCCGGGGGTTAAATGCCTTGCTCACGGGCACTTCAGCCCAACCTCAGCCCAAGGCCGCCCCATGTTAACCAAACCGCATGTCATTGGACTGTAGGGGAAACCGGAGCACCCAGAGAAAACCCACGTAGACACGGCAAGAACATGCAAACCGCCACTGGGCTCGAACCCAGAACCTTCTTGCTGTGAGGCGACAGTGCTAACCACTACACCACCATTCCGTGTAGGTGTTCTTAACAAAATGGCCGGTAAGTATACTGTACTGTATATACAGACTAAATGATGCACTTTTTTACGAGCAGTGTCTAATTTTACCTGCAATTGGCAGTCAGTTGTACAATAATATGATGCCTATCACCTTTATATTAATCAGTGTAATACGGTGCTTGCACTGTTCATCATTTGCTGCCTAGAGACGATCCTCAATATGCACAACAATTAACATTATGATTTGCAAGAGCAAGTGGATTGTTTTTTGACACACATGGGTATGAAGTGTAAATTAGCCTGCGCCTCAGTTACATTGCACTGCTGTCATTAACCGATGAGCAAAAAGAGTGTCAAACCAGTGACAGAACAGTGGGGAGGCAAGTGAAACCAGGGCAACGTGAGTATCAGAGCCTGCGAGCCGACTGGCACCGGGAATAGGACACGGTTTTCCGGTAGAGATGGAGAACAACAAGCTGCGAGCTCATGTTTTTGAAATACTGAATCCTTTTAGTAGTTAATCTGGTAAACACTGGCACGCACGAGATCTTCAAACCACCCGTTAATGCGTTGGTTTGTTTTCAATCGATCGTATTTCACAAGCATGTTTTTTTTGACTATCAAATCTCCTTTTGGATGCTGAACCTTAAAAAGCAGGTGTAATGATCTGAAATTAATAATAACGATAATAACATTGACGAGGTGTGGGAGGCACTCTGTGTAAACAAACTCTAAAGCTAAACAAACTAATTCTGTGGTGTTCACTTTGTAAACGGGTTCTCTGTGTGGATGCCCACGCATGGAGCATCTAATGGCCAAGCACCAAGACTATAATCCATTACCGTGAGTGTGTGAGTGTGACTCAGGAATAAAGTAGACCCATCACTCATCATCACTGTACAAAGCAACGTTAACACAAACACAGGAAAATACCAGGAACAACATGATGGGATAGATCTAACAAGAACCAAGAGTTTGTAAGCATCATATTAAAGCAAGGCTTGATATCACTTTTACTTGTCTGCTATCAGATTCAGATCTCTCAATGAACACAAACAATTTTTAAAATGTTGAAGAGACAAAGTTTAATATAACATCTGTTTAACTTATAACGTGAAAGTAAGGTTAATAATATAACTTA
>JAODVO010000016.1:18022069-18034221 GCA_025400055.1 Notarius lentiginosus
TCCAGAAGAACTGGGGCTGGTTCTGTAAGATGCTCAGTAAAACCTACAGCTCATTTCCTTATAAAACTGCACTCATTATACCTCAGACTACTATTTTTTTTTAAAGCAAATGGTCATCTTACACCAAATACTGACTTTGTTTCATTCATTATGGCTTACTGCTGTTTATAGTATTGTTTTTAATGTTTAAACATTTAATTTCATTATTTTTAAGCCATTTTTCATCTACAGCATTTCTTTACATACACCTAAGACTTTTGCACAGTACTGTAGATCAGCTGTACAATTCAGTGAAGACCATCGATGAAACTGAGGATGCTGATTTTAATAGTATGTGTTTTTTTTTTTTTTTTTACTCTCCAGTTTTCAACTGTGCTCTTCAAAAGGAAGTGCTCTACCAGGGCAAGCTATATGTGTCATCCCAGAATGTGTGTTTCTATACGTCTGTTCTACTGAAAGAGACCAAGGTAAGACCAAGAAATCTTACAATTTAATATGTGCAATGTAATAAACCCTGTTATTTCTCGATTTTTATTTCTGAATCATTTATTTGGTCTCATTGTGATTACATACTGTATGAATGGTGAAACATCATACAGTATAAAATATATTATTACACATAATTTGACCCAACATTGCATAACAGTGCTGAAGATTTCTTGATTCTGATTGGTTAGGAGGTGCTGGTTAGTTTTCTATAACATTTCTATAACATTAGCTCAGACAGTAGTTGCTGCTGTAATTCAAACCACAATTTGATATTCATGTGTTCTTTCTGAAATGCTAAGTTTCCCCTCATAACAACATACACGGGGACTCGTATGGCAGATATGCTCAAACACAAAGTAAAAACCTATTTTTTTAAATACAACCTCAATTCCAAAAAAGTTGGGACGCTGTGTAAATTGTAAATATAAACAAAATGTGATAATTTGCAAATCATGGAAACCCTTATATTTCATTGACAATAGTACAAAGACAACATATCAAAAGTCAAAACTAAGAAATTTTATTATTTTCTAAAAATATATATACTCATTTTTAATTTGATGTCAGAAGCACGTTTCAAAAAAGTTGAGGCGGGGGCGTGTTTATCACTGTTGCATCATCTCTACTTTTAACAACAGTCTGTAAGTGTTTGGAAACTGAGGAAACCAACTGCTATAGGTTTGAAAGAGAAATGTTGTCCCATTCTTGCCTGATATACAATTTCAGTTACTCAATAGTTCGGAGTCTCCTTTGTCATATTTTGCGCTTCATAATGCGCCAAATATTTTAAATGGGAGACAGGTCTGGACTGCAGACAGGCCAGTTTAGCACCCAGACTCTCTTACTACGGAGCCATGCAGTTTTAATATGTGCAGAAAGTGGTTTGGCATTTTCTTGCTGAAAGGAGGAAGGCCTTCCCTGTAAAAGATTTTGTCTGGATGGGAGCATATTGTTCTGAAATGTGTATGTATATCATTCAGCATTAATGATGCCTTTTCAGGTGTACAAGCTACCCATGTCATGTGCACTAATGCACCTTCATACCATCACAGATGCTGGCTTTTGAATTGTGCACTGATAAGCCAGATGGTCCCTCTCCTCTTTAGCCTGGAGGACATGGTATCCATGATTTTCTAAACAGAATTTCTCATTTTGATTCGTCAGACCTTGGGACAATTTTCCACTTCGCCTCAGTCCATCATAAAAGAGCTCAGGCCCAGAGAAGGTGGCGGTGTTTCTGGGTATTGTTTATATATGGTTTTAACTTGCATTTGTGGATGCAGTCATGAACTGTTTTCACAGTCTGTGATTTTCTAAAGTGTTCCTGAGCCCATACAGTGATTTACACTACAGACACATCTGCTTTTAATGCAGTATCGCCTGAGGGCCTGAAGCTCGCAGGCATCCACTGTCAGTTTTCAGCCTTGTCTCTTGCATACAGAGATTTCTCAAGATTCTCTGAATCTTTTAATGATATGTACCATAGATGATGTGATCCTCAAATTCTTTGAAATTTTACATTGAGGAATGTTATTCTCAAATTGTTGAACTGTTTGCCCACACAGTCTTTCAACAGACTGGTGAACAGTCTTTACTTCTAAAAGACTCAGCCTCTCTGGGATGCTCTGTTTATACCTAATCATGTTACTGACCTGTTGCCAATGAACCAAATTAGGTTTTTTAGCATTACACAACTTTTTCAGTCTTTTGTTGCCCTGTCCCAACTTATCTGAAATGTGCTGCTGACATCAAATTCAAAATGAGCATATATTTTTCAAAAAATAATTACATTTCTCAGTTCACACATTTGATAAGTTGTCTTTGTCCTATTTTCAATGGAATATAGGGTTTCCATGATTTGCAAATCTTTACATTCTGCTTTTGTTTTAGTGTCCCAACATTTTTGGAAATGGGGTTATATTTTTGACTAAATAATCATTAGTTTTCGAATGTGCAACAGTGTGTAAGTACTTTGGATGCTTTTTTTGGGGGGGAGGCAAAAATGTAGTTTTGGTCCACACCACATTTATAGTGGTGTGCTTCAGTAAGCATTTTGAGTAAATTTTATAGACAATGGCAGTGTTGTACTTCCATCAACTAATCGTGTGGCAGCAGTGCAATGCAAAAAAAATCATGTAGATACAGGTCAAGAGCTTGAGGTAATATTCATGTTAAATATTAGAATGAAGAAAAAGTGTGATCTTTTTCTTACTTTATGGCATGGGCATTGGTACCAGAAGGGTTGGTTTGAATAGTTTATAAACTGCTGACCGCCCGAGAATTTCATGCACAATAGTCTCTAGAGTTTACACAGAATGGTACAAAAATCATCCTGTGAGCAGAGGGTCTGCAGGCTGAAACACATTTTTGAGGGGAGAGATGAGAGGAGAATGACCAGACTGGTTTACTCTGACAAGAAGTCTGTAGTAATTCAATTAAGCTCTCTTTACAACTGTGGTGAGCAGAAAAGCATCTCAGAATGCACACCAGACTTTGAAGTGGATGCGCTACAACAGCAGAAGACCACATCAGGTTCCACTCCGGGCAAAAGAAGAATCTAAAATTATCATTGGCACAGACTTGCTGGACAGGACATAATAGCTAAGAACAAGAATCTGAGGCTGACAGGAGAGGAATCCAGTATAGTCTTCTGTTGTTGTAGCCCATCCACCTCAAGGTTCGATGTTTGGGGCATGCTGAGATGCTTTTCTGCTCTGATTATTTGTTACGATATCCTTCCTAGCAGCTCGATCTAATTTGGCAGTTTTCCTTTGACCTCTCTTATCAACAAGGTGTTTCCACCCACAAAACTGTCACTCACTCAATGTTTTTTGTTTTTCTAATTCTGTGTAAATTTGAGACTGAAATTCCCAGGAGATCAGCAGTTTTTCAATCAGACCAGCCCACCTGGTACCAAAAATCATGCCACAATTACAGAGATCACACTTTTTCTTCCTTCTAATCTTTGATGTGAACGTTAACTGAAGCGCTTGACCTGTATCTGCTATGTTTTTGTTTTTTTTTTCCTTTTCTTTTTTGGCATTGTGCTGCCGCCACATGATTGATTGTCTAATGAGATAATTGCATGAATTCAGGTGTAAAGGTGTTCCTAGTAAAGTGGAGGGTGCATGTACATTTGCATGTGTCATGATGTGCTTTTTTAATTCAGCGAAGTTGAAGTACACTGTATGGCCAAAAGTATGTGGACGCCTGACAAATCATACCCATATGTACTTTTTGAATATTCTGTTACAGATGTATCTCTCTGCCATATGCTGTTATTAATAACCCTTCCTCTCTTCTGGGAAGGGTTTTCTCTAAATATTGGAACGTGGCTACAGGGATTTTCCCATTCACCTACAAGAAAATTAGTGAGGTCAGGCACTGATGTTGTTCCAGGAGGCCTGGTGTGCAGTCAGCATTCCAATTCATCCCAAAAGTGATCTGTAGGGATAGGGTCAGGGCTCTGTACAGGGCACTCAGATTTATCCAGACCAACCCAAATTATGATTTTATAAACCTTACTTTGTGTACAGGGGTCCCTGTGGGGACCCAGGGTAGAATAGGTCCCCAGCACCCCTTGCTGATCGTAAGAGGCAACAAATTCCTTAGGCCAGGACTGTGTAATCTATCGTCATCTCAACAACAAAGGACACTCATTTCAGGACTGCAATGTACGCATTTTAGCCAGAGAAGACTGGTGGTTTGAAAGAGGAATGAAAAAAGCCATCATCAATCTGGAATGACTGTACAGAGGAGGTGGTCTGAGACATCACTCATCAGCCACCTACAATGCAGTCCTTGGCACACTTCCCAGAAAACTGAATACACATCCACACCAAGACTCAGCTGACTTCAATGACTCACATGATGGCAGAGAGAGCCAACGACCCACAGATCACCCTAACGACCCTCTAGGCTGCTAACACCATTCACACCCGGCCTCCAGTGACCAGGTGAAATGTCTTCAAGAATTTCAAGCAAGTCCAGTTGCCTTCTTTAGTACCTACAGCTTACGATGACCTGGATGACCGAGAACCTTCACAGACAAATGGGACGACTTGTTTGCTGTGAGTTGTGACATGTGTCAGAGGAAGAGGTCCTGGCTCTTGAGGAATGTGTTTTGCTGTGTCTACCATAGGTCCAACATAGTGCTTTGTTCCAACTTCACATAGACAGGAAGTTGGAAGGGCCCAATCCAATCAATCAACTTGTCAAAGTTTACCCAGGGATGTCAGATATAATGACAGTTTTTTTTTTTCTTTTTTCACTTCCCAGAAGGCTTTGGCTGAGGTTCAATTGAGTAATATGGACCATTTTGTTTATTTGAGTATACCATTGCTATATCCTTGGTGCCCATCTGGAGAAAAACCATGGCTCTGTGCATCCCCTTGGTGGGTTCCGAGGTGGGTGAGGAGCAGGAATGATGAATGAATAATTCACAAACATGGCTAACAAACAAAGCCCCCAAAAACGAATGTTGGAACAAGATTTGGATGATTCAGAAACTATCTGGATAAAGTGACAATTGGGAGAGGTTCATAATTTTAGAGACTCTGTCATTAGATGTGCCTCTTCCTAACCTGTCCCCTTTTGCCATACAGAAAGGAATTTCAGGAATAGCAGGGGCAGGTAAAGATGTTAAACAACTGAGGTCTGGCTAGATCCTGGTTGAATGCTCAAAAAAATCCCATGCAGAAAACTTGTGTTGTAATATGTTGGCAGATGTTTCAATGAGGGCTTTTTCTCATCCTTCTCTGAAGAATTGTAAAGGAGTTATCCGTACCTGAGATCTACATGATATGGAAGAGGCTGAAATAACTGCCAAGTCGCAGCAACAAGGTGTAACACATGTGAAGAGAAGGCAAAGCCTCTCCCCCAAATGCATAAATCACAATTAATTAATGGCATCCAAGAGTTCAGGAGTCTCATCCAAAAGCAATGGCAAAAGCAGTGGCAGTTTGCTTAACTCCATAAAGCTATAACTTTGTGCTCTAGTACTATACAACCTGATATGTCTGTGACACTGTAAGATTTGGACAACTTTCTTGTTCAGTTGCTATCCCTATTCATCCTAATGGGTGACTTTAACAGCCATAATCCTATATGGGGAGGAAACCATTCTAATGCAAAGTAGATACTAGAGGATTTTATTGATAAAAATGCTTTGCTTATGGAATGATGGTAATCATAAAAATAACAAATAATAAAAAATACCTACCTGGGAATTTCAATACATGGGCATGGGAGGTACTCTGCAATTGATTTTATCTCTGTGTGATCCTGAACTACTACTCGACCCAGAAAAAAGCAGAGAGATTGTTTAACAAACATTCAACAACAGAAAACCTCACCAGACTGAAAATTTGTGGAACTCAAGTGCACAATCAATGAAACAAAGAGACAGAGCTGGAGGAGATTTATATTATGTCTTGCATCAAACATGCTGACAAAGAAAGATCTGGGACTTGATTAAAAAGATGAAAGGCAAGCCAAGTGGATCGCAAATACAACATATTAAACATCAAGGTAAATTGGTTAACCACAAAACAAGAAATAGCATATCAGCAAGCAGAGACATTCAAAGAGAATTCATCCATCGAGAATTGTCACCCTGATTTCCAAGCTATTGTCACCCTGCATGAAGGAAGAGCAAAAACAACTTAATTTCTGCTATGACAACATAGAGCCAAACCTTTTCCGTATGGAGCTCCTCCATTGTAACTCACATGATGCTGCTATGGGGCCAGATAAAATATTATCAGTTGCTAAAACGCTTGCCTCTCAGTGCATTATCTCTCCTGTTGGAAATTTTTAACATCAGTTGGAAGTTGGGAAGCATACCCAGGTCCTAGCAGGAAACAATAATAAGTGTTTCCAGGCAAAACAAACCTCGCCCAGTAGCACTTAGGATGAATATGAAGGATGATATCACGAAAAAAATAGGTACCCTATGGGTACATGTGGCTACCCTAGGGTTCCCACTGGTGCTCGTCACACTCGTCATTGACGAATATAATCCATCAGTGACGAAGAGAAATTTACGAGCAGTCGTTACAGTGCCGAATGTATTTGTCATATTTATCATAAGTCATCTTTTATAGAAATCCCTCTGTTTGCTGAAATCCAACCTCAGTGAAGAGACTGCAGGAAGCCAGAGTGTAAACAATGAGCACATGCTTGTGACCAATAAAAATCGACGACACATAATGACCACATGAGCGCTAAACTTTTGGCCAATCGCAGTGCATCTTAATTGGCCTGGTGCGGTGGCGTCATTATCTCTGCATGAACCGAACAATGGCACAGTCTAAATGGATGAAGTTTTTTTGGGCAAGCTTCTCCAAGCACTGCGGATGATTTAAGGGCTGAAACAGGGGAGGCACACTCAGAGCCCCGACTGTCCCCAAGCACACCGGACAGGGTCAGCAATACAGGGGTCGGTGTAATTAAAAAGATAAAATAAAAAACCCCGCCAAACTGAAAGTGCTGTCAGCCGGCATATGACAGAAGTGCTCTATGTTTAAGGGGTGTGGCGTGTTGAGTCCCTGCAGTGGACATATGATGTAAAATGTGGTGTCATTCTGTTTTTGGTTTGTAAATCAACGGCAAATTCAGATTCCTTCACTTCCTAAAAACCTGAAGAAAAAAATTCCTTCACTGTTGGTGGGTCCAAGACTCTTCTCAACACTGTTCACTTGTAAATCAAGTTTTGTGTTGAAGTAAAAGGCAAGGGGAGTCCTACTATCTCATTTGAATAATTCCCTGCTAAAATATCCTTAAGTAAGCTCAAACTAAAGAGGTTTGTTTTATTTTGATGGTGTACAGGGTACCCAAAATCAAGTCTTTCTCCTCAGATGCTGGAGTGGAGCCCAAATTTTATATGTAATGGAGAGGCCTAGCTGTATCTGTAGAAATATTTGAATTGTGCCAGTTTGGTTGGTATAAACCTGTATTAAGTCCACTTTGATAAGTCAGTAACTAAGAAAAAAAAATAAGAAAAAGTGAAGAACACTTCTTTGACTTGATTTTTCAAGGTAAAAAAGTGGAGAATATTTTTCAGAACCCAGGGGGAACACTGCAAAATACTCAACCTACAGGCAGCTACACACTTTCTGCGAGACAATTAACTCTTGTGATTACTATTAACTAATACACAGAATTGACTATTCCATTAGTGCTCTTGTGAAAATTGGACATTTGAAAATATGGTGTTTATTTCATGCAAGTAGTTTAACTTCTTAACCACGAGTTATCTATTTGCAGTGGAAAGAAGAAGAAGAGACAAAATCAACAACTGGATAGTTACACTGTCAAAAATAATCCCAGACTGCAACATGGACAACACCAAAACTGGAGCGGTATGTACACGTAAATAAAAGAATTGTCCTTCTTGGAGTCTGTGCATGTCTGTGGTCTAAAAATTGTCAGTCTCTGTCCCAGAGCAAAGGAGGGATCCTGTCTAAAGCGTGTGATTACATTAGAGAGCTCAGGCAGAACAACCAGAGGCTGCAAGAGAGTTTCAAAGAGGTGGAGAGAATACAGGTGGATAATGAGCTCTTAAGACAACAGGTAGAGTTTCAAATCCTTCTTTCAAAGAAGGTGGCACAGAGAAAGCCCTGCGTTAGCCTATAATTACAACATAGCAGTGGAACTAAAATGTAGTACTAAAATATTGTTTCTCTTTTCATGACAGATTGAAGACCTGAAGAATGACAATGCACTGCTCAGAGCCCAACTCCAACAGCATGGACTTGAAATCAGTGGAGAAACCATTTCACAGTGACAGTCTCACACATAATGGAATACACACACCTCCACAAAAACCACCTCACAGACTTGAGATGTTTGTTAACCTGATAGAATAATAATGGCTATCTGACATTAACAGAAGTTATCAGAGAAACTATTGAACAATAGTTAAAAAGCACATCTACTGTTCCACCTGTGAGAGCTTGACCTACACGGACGCGGCAACAAACTGAAACGCACCCCAGTATGTGACGTAAATGGGCTTGCATTGGACTAACTTGTCATATATATATTTTTTGTTTTTGAGTTATGATGAATTTAAATTCTCAACAATGCCTCATGATCATATTTTGTTTAAAGCTGTGGTGGTTTTCTTGTTTTTCCCCCAATGGTATTTCTTTGTAATTATTACTGCTGTCTCCAGTATGTTATATTGTTTTGTCTGCATTATTTATTAGCTCACAGAGAAGTACAAAACGGGGATGTGAAACCTTTGTTTTGAAGATGATCAAGCCAGTTGTCTTTCACGTTTAAAATGCCTTGCAGTTAATTAGACAATTTCCTTTGTTCCTGGGTCCAGTTAAGGCCTAGGTCTTTAAGCAATTTCTAAGATTATGTTCATCAGATATATCAAAGCCGTGGCTGAGGTTTAGATGTTCTTGGCTACTATGATTGTAGTATAGAGTCAGAATTTACTTAAACAAATGATGTATAAACAGCTCAGGGTTGACAAAGGAAGTACTATGGGATGAGAACAAGATACACCAATCAGCAGTAACATTAAAACCACTGAGAGGTGATGTGAATAACATTGATTATCTTGTTACGGTTGCTCCCTTCAAAGGGTGGGAGATGTTAGGTAGCAAGTGAACAGGCAGTTCTTGAAGTTGATGTGTTGGAAGCTGGGAATATGGGCAAATGTAAGGATCTGAGCAACTTTGACAAGGAACAAACTGTGTTGGCTAAACAGCTGGGTCTGAGCATCTTCAAAATGGCACATCTTGTGGGGTGTTCCTGGTATGCAGTGCCTACCAAAAGTGGTCCAAAGAAGGACAACTGGTGAACCAGCAAGAGGGTCATGGGCACCTGAGGCTCATTGATGCATGTGATGAGCAAAGGCTAGTCCATTTGGTCCAATCCCACATAAGAGCTACTATAGCACCAACTGCTGAAACAGTACATGCTGGCTATGATAGGATAGTGCACCCTGCCCATAACTACAAAAATTGTTCAGGAATGATTCGAGGAACATGACAAAGAGTTCAAGGTGTTGACTTGGCCACCAAATTCCCCAGCTCTCAATCCGATCAAGCATCTGTGGGATGTGCTGGACAAACAAGTCAGATCCATGGAAGCCCTACCTCACAACTTGGAGGACTTCAAAGGATCTGCTGCTCACATCTTGGTGCCAGATACCACAGCACACCATCAGAGGTCTTGAGTCAATGTCTCAATGAGTCAAAGCTGTTTTGGTGGCTGAGAGGGGTCTACGCAATATTAAGCGGGTGGTTTTAATGCTGTGGCTGATTGAGGTACATCAACTGGTCCCATATTTTGGATCCATTTGGCCTACCATGCCACCATTTTCTAAATGAGACCTCAGTGTGTCTACACATCAGATACATTAAAACATCATAGCCAGAGTGGCTTGAGCAGACTTGATGATTCTGATGCATACTGTATCAAAACCAAACCCCTAGGATGGATGTACTGAACCATGAGTTATGAGTAGGATGGATGTACTGAACCATAAGTTATGGTCTCAAGTAGGAGGCAATGCTAACCTACTTAAAAATGCTTCCCAATAACCACCTCCCCCACTTGTACCTGCCTTAAAAATTGCAATATTGCTTTGCCGTGATAACATAGAAATTAATAAATTTAGTGGAAACCATAGTTTACATTGCGATGTAACTAATTCATCATTTTTATTTTTTAGACATTTTGGAGCACTTTTCAAATATTCAGTGCTCTGTTCTGTATTTGTCCAGAGTATCTATTGACTTACATGCCCCATTAAGTCGCATAAGGTAATCCACTGCGAGGACTTAACCTTTACCCTTTTCAGGTGGAAAATATGATGTTCTACTGATGCGCTTTGGGGTTTCTTTTTAATCTGTTTGCCAGAATATTGTTGCTACTTCCACATTTTTATTTTGCCTGCCGTCACAATTTTTCAAAGCATGTTTTTTGCTGAAAGGCAGCAAATAAAGAGGCTATCATCAGATCTGCCCAAAATCCCCCATCTGGAAATGACTATAACCTGAGTAATATCCTTAATATTTGGCTTGGCCAACCTTGGCCTTATTCAGTCTGCGCAAGATGGAGAAGTTTATTGCATTAGACCCTTTAAAGTGCAAATTATAAGACTTGCCCACATAGCATGAAATTTGCATGTCCAATCAGTTTGTCCCATTTATTGAGGTACCTGCTGAGAAACCTCTTAAAATTGCTATGGATATAGGAGGTTAAATTGGCTAAGACTTAAGGAGCTAGATTTTAAATGTATACTCAATGTTGCAGGTAATCTTGGGCTATTAGGTGAGTGCATAATATTGTAAAGCTTTTGTCAATCAGAGGTAAATGTAAAGGTGTGTAAATTAGTGAACATAATGTGCTCTGGTACATCTCGATGTGGCATGGTGATGCAATTTGCGACATCTTAAGCTCACTGGACTGCTGAATGTCCACTGAAAACAATATGGGTTTTATACATAATTGTGCTACTTTTGAGGGCGTCTGGCCTTTTAGAGCAGTATCGTATCCATCAGGAAGCTGCTGCGCTCAGGCCTAGTTAATTTGTGGCAATACAGAGCCAGGGCAGGGTAGCAAACAAAAAGCCACCTCCTAGCTGCCTTCCATTATATTATTGAGATTGTGACAGTTTCCTGAGCTAAACATAAAAATTTATAAAATATCAGTTTGTTCAAGTATAAGATTAGATAATATCAAATGCACAGTCAGCAGCTTTGATCTTGAGTTAGAACTACTAAATACTGGATACTAAATAAATCAATAAATATTGGATACCATATACCCAGATAAGCCAAAACATTATGATCATTCACAGATGAAGCAAATGATGTCCATTATCTCACCACATCAGTGCATGTGAAGGCCAGATGTATTAAATGGCAAGTAAACAGCCGGTTCACATACTCATCGTGTTGGATAAGAGAGAAATAAGCATGTGTGCAACTTTGCCCAGGGCAATATCGTTGTGAACAGATGACTGGATTGGAGCATCTGAGAACCTGCAAGGCTCGTCAGCAGTGGTGAGAGGACCGATATGTGTGCGCGCACAGTTGTGGAAAAAATAAGTACGTCCTATATACTGTATATCTGCTTCTTCATTGTGGCCTTTACTTACTAAATTAATCTGTGAAAAGGGTGAGTGTTGAAGAGATCTCATTTCCAGTTTCTTACGCAAGTAGAGGCCTCACTAAATTTATTTGGCTAGACACTTCCTAAAAGTGAAAAATAAATGAAAGAAATGAAGATGTATTTTGACACTCCTTTCGCAATGTTCGAGTTTAACAGAAATACACTACACATCACAGTTTAAACTAGCTTGCTAGCAACTCTCATTCTGCCAGACTTACTATGTGTCAAACATGGAACTAATCATTCAATAACTAAAAATTAATTGTAAAAAAAATATCCATAGGAGTTTCCTTTGTAATCCTATGAACAGACTGGCAGCAATTTATTGCCTTCTTTCTGTGGGCATTCCCTTCCTTTAGTTTATTGTGTGTTGCCATTCACTGTTCACAAATCTGGTGTCTTTTCATGATTTCTGCCAATTATGGGTTATATGCTGAAACAGGGGCGGCGCAGTGGTGTAGTGGTTAGCGCTGTTGCCTCACAGCAAGAAGGTCCGGGTTCGAGCCCTGTGGCCGGCGAGGGCCTTT
>JAODVO010000016.1:18853251-18874114 GCA_025400055.1 Notarius lentiginosus
GTAATGTTGCCTAACTTGAGACTGATAAATTCAAGCATCACCATGTTGTATCCCCCCCCCCCCCCCCCGTAAAAACTCATACATTTTAAAGTGGCCAACTTCCAATTGGATGGAGTCACTCAAAACAGCATGGTCAAGACACGGACTTTTCCATCTGGTGTGGTGTTCTCAAGCAAATCAGTTGCCTGCCATTGTTATCATTTGGGATCTCTATATACTTTTGCAATTTATCACATGTCTTCCTGGAGTTTATACCAACCAAATATCAAGTGAATCTGATGAATTCTGTGGACAGAGTTGGAAAAAGTATATAAAAATTAAGATGAAGCAAAAATTTCAGAATGGCTGACTTCCTGCAGGGTGAAGTTAATACAAACTAATGGGAAATGTCCGGTATCCTGGTGCATGCGCTGTCTGGAGTGTGCCCAAGAGTCTATCTGATGCATGTGTCAAGATGTGCAGGTGTGACTCGCTCTCTCATAGAAAATTAGTATAAAAATGTAGATATATCTTATGGCAGCAAATTATGATGGCATGTTTACAAAAAATTAGAAAAAATCCGAGTCCTTGTCTCCATTTTCCAAGTCCTATTCCAGTTAATGCACAAGTCTGAGTCGAGTCACGAATCTTCAAAATTGGGGCACGAGTCGGACTCTGATTAGAGTCTTGGACTAGAGTTCTATAAGCCTGAAATTTGGGTACTTTGTCTGTACAGTTAAAAACAATTACACTAGTTTGGGTTGATGTGTCCATATATTGTAAAGAACATTATATGATGGCGTAAAGATGTTTATCATCTTGTGTTGAACCTATTACTCATTTTGCTTTGCTCACTCATGATGTATGGGCTCACCACTTGAAGATAAACTTCGTGTCTTAAGCACAACCATGGAATATCCATGTTATGTAACTTCAATTGTACATCCCCCCAATGCCCCACATTGAATTAGGCTTGAATCAAAGGCCATCAAGGCATGATGTGTACCCCCCCCCCCCCCAAATACTCACTGCCCCTTGGTACGCATCTGCTCAATTGTGGGAAGCCTGATGCATAGCAGGAAGGCGGGGACTCTAATCCTAGAAATGCCTGGCTTTCCCACTACACCTGCAGATATAACTTAAAAAAAAAAAAAAAAAAGATTTATATTGTGCTGTGAATATCCTGCAACTCTTGTGCTAGATGTGTTTTGGAACCCTATGCTGTTCACTGCCATGTTGGGGCTCATAGCTGCAGTTGTGAACTTGCCAATCATTGTGCTGTTTTCTTTAACTTGGATTGAATTGGCTGGGAAATTTTCAATGAGTGCATGCATGTGCTTGTATTTGTGTGCATTTGCAGAGCTTCGTATTTGTCTGGTTCTACTGAGTGACACAGAAGGGTGATGTTGGGCATGTTTGTGCTTGGGACCAGTGTCTTTTATGCATGTTTGGGGGGGATTCAAGCCACCACTCACTGGCCATGGCCATCAGCATTGTAATTTAACACTGCATAAAGATTTGGGAAATTGTCGTAGTGCCTTTTGTTAAACTAATACTAAAACGGTCTGCTTAGAAGCATTTAAACAAAACAAAAAAACCTTGTACATGCTCACTTGTTTTGCAATAAAGAGGAAGCTACTTTTTCAAAGCAAGTATGGACTTATTTTGATTAACTTTTTTTTTTATTTAAGGAATTTACAAATTGACAAAGGTATCACACATTATAGCTAAGAGATTTACTCTTTTTCTACTGTGGTTAACATCTTGTATAACATTTTGCTCATGTTTCAAGTCTTTATATAAAAGCGACCAAAACAGTCAAATATCTGTTCCTCAGGTTTCCCACCTTTTCCAAGCCCATCTCAGCCTTCTGTGCTTTTGGGTGAAGATCCTCCACCCTACTCCCCCCTGACATCGCCTGAGAGTGGCAGTGCCCCTGTGATCAGCTGCCGTGTGTGTCAGTCTCTTATCAGTGTTGAGGGCAAGATCCACCAGCACGTTGTCAAGTGTGGCGTGTGTAATGAGGCAACAGTAAGTAAAGGAAAGCATGTAAAAACTCATACCAATGCAGTACCAAAGGTCCCAGTTATATGGTCTCTGGGGGACCTGCTGAAGATCAGTCCCAATAGGAGCTAATGTCTGGTTAGGCTAACAGAATATTTTTAAAAATTAATTTTTTAATTCCTGATGGTTTACTCCCATCACATCAGTATGCAATATTATATGCGCACATGCACACACTGGGGAGGGATGTGTAACTTAAAATAAGTCTGGTTCATTGGTGCTGTTTGTACTATCCGAAGCATCCAATGTGTTTACATTCTGTTCTATGAAGCACAATTGGGATGAAACAAGTAGCAGTCAATCCTCAAAAATGAAGTCTACGCTCCCCCTCCCCTGATGGTCTACCCCATACTTCATGACTTTTTATTTTTTCTTCTCTTCTTTGTGCCTCTCTTTCTGCCTCTCTCTCTTAGCCCATAAAGAATGCTCCAGCTGGGAAGAAGTATGTACGCTGTCCCTGTAACTGTCTGCTCATCTGCAAGGTCACATCTCAGCGCATCGCCTGTCCGCGTCCTTACTGGTGAGATAGGGACAAAATAACCTTTCATACAAGTTGCAGTATTCCTAAGAATGTTAAGATATCTTCCTTTCATTCTTCCTGTAACCAATCTTATTGTTCTGCATTTACTTCTCATTTTTATAAGCAGTGTGTGGTTTAATAAAATGGGGATGGATGTTTTAATTTCTACATCAGAATTGTAATAACTCTGCTATTCATATTGAACACAGCCTACAGTTCTTAAACTGTAGGCTACAACTACAAAATTTTTGTTGTTTAAAGTTTTCAAGAAAAACTTGGAAGCGTGCATGATGGGGGGGAAAATGTTTTGTTGCATCAGAGATTGTGTGAAAATCCCAGGAGATCAGCACTTTCTGAAACTCACTCAAGCTAGCCCATTGTGCCAACAACCATGTCATGGTCAAGTTACTGATCACTACTTTCTCCATTCTGATATTTGATGTGAACCTTAAATGAAGCTCTTGACCTGTTTGTGCATAGTTTAATGCATTGTGCTGCTGTTATCTGATTGGACGGTTACATAAAGGAGCAGAAGTATAGGTGTTATCAATAAAATGGATAGTGACCGAATATGAGAATTATTTAATGTGAAACAAATTCCCCCCGACAATGTTTAACACATATATTTCCTCTGTCTTTGTGTTGCAGTAAGAGGATCATTAATTTGGGGCCAGTACACCCTGGGCCAGCAAGTCCAGACCCTCAGCCTACTGGGGCCCGAGTGTCCTGTGGCCACTGTAGCAACACCTTTTTGGTACCATCCTCATTAACAACCTCACTTGTTTCACATAACTGTGGCAGCATCATTATAATCAACCACTGTAATCAGGAACAGTAGGTTATCTATTGTAGCAACATTCATTCTTCAGTAAGTTTTTGATCAAGGTCTTGGTGGCTCCTGGTGCAAATGCACACTGTATGGAATGCAAGTCCTTAATTTTTTTTTTTATTATATATAAAATATTTTTTCAAAATCGGGGCTTCCCCAAAAGCATCAGAGCATAGTGGCCCTGCCTACGCTTAGTTTGACATGTACTTAGTGATGTGCTACTACCCATTAAACTGCCACCATGACATTTTGCAATTTAGGCCCAGGGATTAATGCAGAAATCATGCATTTTTATGCACAAAAATGCATGTTTGGAATTTTAATGTGTCCTGGGACACAGGGCTCCTACTTGAATTTTTCCTGATTGCCTTGGCAAAGCCGTTAGATTGTTAACCAAAGTGAACAGAACAAAAAGGTCATAGTATCATGGTCGCTTTTACTTGACCTCACAACTGCAGATATCTGGATGTGATGTTTTGTTACACCTAATGCTTGGTGAGGCTAGCAGCATGTTTGTTCTGATAATGTAGACAAGGCTAAGCGCCATAAAATATGCTCGATCTAGTATCTGGCTTGTTTACTGTTCTGGTCTGTTTATTACTATTTGGCCCACATTTGAGCTTGCCTTTTGTCATAAAATATTTTCTTTTGTTGGGAATTTCCCCTAACATTCTGGCACAAAACCTGCCTCGAAATATTGTTTGGCATATGTACTTTTTGTCTGCCTTTAGCATCTCTGGTGTATTTGGAAGTCCATCCGTTATCTGTAACTGCTTATCCTGTGCAGGGTCGTGGGCAAGCTGGAGCCTATCCTAGCTGACTATGGGCGAGAGGAAGGGTACACCCTGGACAAGTCGCCAGGTCATTGCAGGGCTGACACATGGAGACAACCATTCACACCTACGGTCAACTTGGTCATCAATTAGCCTAACCTGCATGTCTTTGAGCTGTGTGTGTGTGTGTGTGGGGGGGAACCAGAGCACCTGGCAGTACGGTGATATCGTGGTTAGCACTGTTTCCTCACAGCAAGAAGGTTCTGGGCTCGTGGCTGGTGGGGGCCTTTCTGTGTGGAGTTTGCATGTTCTCCCAGTCTCTGGGTGCTCTGGTTTTCCCCCACAGTTCAAAGATGTGCATTTAGGTTAACATGTGGCGGCCTTGGACTGAAGTGCCCTTGAGCAAGGTACCCAACCCCTGACTGCTCCTCGAGCGCTGTAGTGTGGCTGCCCACTGCTGTGTGTTCACTGCTTCAGATGGGTTAAATGCAGAGGATGAATCTCACTGTGCTTGAAGTGTGCATGTGACAAAGGCAGCTTCTTTATTAAGGAGAAAATGTAAACTCTGTACAAAGGCCCACGTCGACTGCTGGGCTCAAACCCAGAACCTTCTTGCTGTGAGGCGACAGTGCTAACCACTACACCACCTGTATTTAGAAGTCCCAAATACTAAATGGTTCAGGAGGTCATTGTATCCCAAATCCGGTAGGTGGCTTGCTGAACACGTCAAGTGGAATAAATACTGTACATTTGTTTGCAAATTTAAGAACAAGCCTTTCTTATTTAGTTTTAATTTTTGTTGAATGTAAACTCAAGCACAGCAAAATTCCTCTTCTGCTTTGAACCCATCTGAAGTGGTGAAAGTGCATGTGTACACAGAGAAAGGGTGCAGTGTGCAGAATAAATGTGTTTGTAGGTAAATTATATGGCTCTGTGATGCCTGCATGTTTCAGCTTTTAAGTGTAACGTGATCATCTGGTATAAAATAAATTTTTAATCATTGCAGTCAGGACAATTTCTCTGCAGTCATCTCAAGTTTCATGAACTGTCGTGGCTGTTTTTGTTTGCCCGACAGTATGGCAGATGCTGCGTGAAAAACAAAAATCTGATGTCCATGAAAGACCTTTCTTTTCTATTCCAGGTTAACCACTCTCAAAGGATGATTAAAAAAAGTCAGTGGATTTCTCTCTCATTCATACGTGTCAGTCCACCAGATTTTCATACCAGATTGCTAAGATTATGGATTGAGGTACCTGCTGCATAACACTATAAAGCCTCCGTATGCAGGAAATACAAACCAAAGTGAAATTGGACCAAGGGAAGTTACTGTAAATCTGACATGAAATGTGTGTGCAACCCAAAATGTTCCATTTTCCAGGTAGAAAGTCTCCAAAATGTCTTAAGACTGTCACAGACACCTATGCATAGACTTGAGCACACGGTGAAATTCCTCCTCTGCATTTAACCCATCTGAAGCAGTGAACACATTGTGTTCACACAAGTAAGGTATGAGTGCACACACACCCAGAGCAGTGGGTGGCTATGCTACAGTGCCTGGGGTAGCAGTTGGCAGTTGGGTGCCTTGCTCAAGGGCATGTCCGCCCCATGGTTAACCTAACTGCATGTCTTTTGAACTGTGGGGGGAAACTGGAGCATCCGGAGGAAACTCATGCAGACACAGGGAAAACATGCAAACATCACACAAAGAGGCCTCCATTGGCCACTGGGCTCAAACCCAGAACCTTGTTGCTATGAGGCAACAGTGCTAACCACTACACCACTGGTCTAACATGTATTTTTGGACCAGAATTACACTACTCCTGGATTTGAAAAACAGCTATAAGTAACTTAATCTGATGCCTCATTGACTGAATTTGACATGGTGCCAACCATGTTTGGTACTGTGCCAATTATGTCAGTCACATATACTGTTTCAAACATGTGATCAACTTGAACCTGTACAAAATGTTGCCAACAAAGCTACAACCGTTGATGCAAGATAGTAAGTCATAATGTATTTATTCTTTCAAACCTCTGAACATGCAGTGTTGAAAACATGGAGATCAGGAAGTACGCATACAACGAATGGACGCTGTCGAGTGTTGACTCATTTCCGGTTCTGGACAGTAACTACATGGTAGTCATTTAAAACTAGTCCCTGTCCCAAGTCCTGTAGAACCAGCCTTAATCCATCACAGTCGTGGATGATGAAAATGGCAAAATGTATCCTGTAGGGGTGCTGTTGAGGTGATTATTCATTGATGGTTACTGGATCAGTGAGCAAAAACTGAAATATTGTGCTGTTCAATGCTGTTTCTACATGTTCTGTAAACAGAGCATCTGGTACAAAAATCCTATGGTGCAACTGTGGGGCGCTTTTTTTCTTTTTTTGTGGATAATATAAATATATATGTACGTGTGAAATATACATGTGCGCGTGTGTATTTTATATTATATAAAATATACACTTGAATACATGTTTATATAAATTTTTTTACAATATACGTGTACAGTACATGCATGTATATGCATACTCACTATATACATTTTATATATTTTGTGTGTGTATATAAAGTGTGTATGCATGTAATCTACACCTGCGATGTAGGCTAAGCAGAGGGGCCTAGTTTATACTTGGCACATGACTTTGCATGCATGTATAAGAAGCAGTGGCAATGCAAGCATTGTTTGCATACTCGCCTACCTCTCCATTTTGTTCTTCTGGAGGATTATATGTGACAGTCAGTTGATGGCAGATCCAAAATATCCCTGTCTGCCAGGTTTCCGTGTGGAACTGTACAATGTTTAGAGATTTCATGCACAGTTATGTTCAACTCCCTAATGAACTCAGTTGTACCCTCCTGTAGCAACAGCAGTGGTAAACAACTCCCTAGCCTTGGTACCTGGAACAGGCATATTTCATGTTGGATATTTATTCATAGTTCAGCATGCAAGGATGTTTAACAAAAATTCTCCTTTATTGACTTTCACAAATGAAACCTTTTCCTTTGGGTTGTAAATGCTTTGAGCTTGATGTGCTTCATGACTTTTAGTCGGCAGGTTAATTTGTGTGCCTGGCTGATTGAATCTGAAACATGGCAATTGGTTGCGTCTGAAATTCATTACCATCTCCACAGCTTTTTGGGTGTTCAGCAGCAGGTGATTGTGGCTGCACTAGGATCAGTTTCTTAACTTCCTCCCTGTAGGCAGACTAATCACCATTATGAGTAGGGCCTAACCAATATATCAAGAGGCGGTTGAGCTCAGCCGATAATGGTGCTTAATGTCCTTATTGGTATCGGCCAAAATTAAGCAGATTAAGAACAGATAAAACTCCTTTTATCATTACCTTACCCATCGTGATGAACAGTTTTGGTCACTTGACCTGATGGGGTTCAGAGTTGGCAGTGGGAGGGGTATTCACTTTGCTCAGTCTTAGGAATGTATCAACTACAAAAACTTAAACCTGCTCTATTAATTTGGACAATTAACTGGCCGTCAAAAAAGACCTGTTTTGGGATAAAGAGCTGGTAGTGGGAAGGGTATTCAATGAGGAGTAAAAAAAATTCCACTCCATTCATGAACAGGGTGAATACCCCTCCCACTGCCAACTCTTCATCCCATCAGGTCAAGTGATCAAAATGGCTCATCACAATGGGCAAGGTAATTTTTTTTTTTTAAGTATTTGTCTGGTAATTTATTTTTTTTAAGTCGTGATATACATACTACATGGATATTATTGTAGCTGAACTTGTGCTGAATACAAAAGTCATATGACTGAAAATGGTGCTTCAATTTATTGAAATTGATGACAAAATGGGAGCATGCCAAAATCATTAGAGTGCCAGAAAAGGAAGAGCAAACAAGTGCTGGTGCACATTTGTGTTCAAGAAGCACGCAAAGATTACACAGGAAATTTGAGTAAAATTTGCTCAAATTGAAAATTTTATTCTATACCAGGTAACATTTGGTCCCTCTCTAAAAAGAGCAAAAGTTACTCTTTTGATAAACATTTTTCCAGTGTCAATTCAGTGTTTTATTCTTTGTAATGGTATTTGACTGTTCAGTGTGTCTTGAAATTAACTCTTGTACTATTTTACTTAGTTTAGAGCCCCAGCCAACTCTGTTACTCTTCCATAATTACTCTAATTTTGCTCCAACTCCAAATTTTACTCTCAATTCAAAATGGAGCAAAATTAACTATTTTTGAAAGATCTCTTAACGCTGGAAAAATTGTCCGGTCCCCCTGTGTATGCACTACAGTACATATGTCAATCAGCATGATCATAAAAAAATGAATATTTACACTTACTCGTTCATCTTCAGCTGGTGGAATTGAAGTTTAAAAAACAAAGGCACCGCTCATCAGTGTTATGGTTCTCAAGATTGAGTTGAATCGCTGTCCTGAATCATCCCAAGCACTTCCTGAGCATAAAATTGCTGTTCCATATCTCAGCAAGTTTTACCTCCAAACAAGGCACCTAACCTATGGCTGACTTTTTTTTTTTAAATCCTTTTCATGGTGGGCATTCCCACTGTGAAGGAGAAACCACGAGTAAAAGTGATTTCACATGGTAACGGCATGATCATCTTATGTTTAAGTCAGCACCCAGTGTGCCAGCTCGGGTGTGACCTGAGTAAGGTGACAAGTTTTGTTTTATTTAATTTAGGTAATTATTTTTTGGCAGTGGGACGCATTGGAAAATATAAAGGTTTTTAACTTTTATCAATGATTTAAAAACTCAAGATATTTATCTAAATGCATGACCTACTTGTTCTAAACCTGCCAAGCTTTGCCACCGAAGCACTCAACCCCAGGAGGTTAAATATTCCAGGTCTGGAGAGCAGTGGGAGTTGGCAGTCTTGGTGTTTGTGTAAACACAATCCTCCTCCTGCTCTTTCTGAAGACTAGCACCCTATCGGCTTGGTGTGTAATGCGGCCTGCTAGCTTCATGGCCTCCTGGAATCTTTGGCTTCAACCATGTCTCTGTAATGGTCATAACACAGCAGTTCATGTTTTTGTGTGGACATGGAGAGCTCCAGTTCCTTGATTTTGTTGGGAAGTGATCTTGTGTTCGAGACAGACTTGACAGCAAAGATTTGTGCACTGCTGTCACAGACACAACACACATGCTGGCTCACCAGCCTCATTTCCTTCATACTCTCGCTCATCTAATATTTGATTCTGCATCATATGTCTTGGGAGAGAACACAGCAGGTCATAACTGAAACATTGGCCAATAATGTGCTAAATTAATTTCAAAAGCTCAGTGTGCTACATGGTCATGAGCTGATGTATTTGCATCTTTGCATCACGATGCAGGGAAAGGGGTCATGTGTAAGCAGGGTTGTGGCAGTGGGGGAATGCCCCCACATCAGCTGTGAGTGAGTCATGTGAATGTGAAAATTGGAGATAAAAATAAAGCACACCTTGTTGTCAAGCCTATCTCCCAGTTCCTCATTCTCGGAGCTGCACGAATGCTACACTGTTGCTAAAACCCAGAATTGAGGAGAAAGCGGTGCCTTAGAGTCCATATCAGTCACTGAGGATCCTCCAGACCCTTGTCAGCCTCCACCAAATGCCACGACAGGCCCTTGTTGCACTATGCCCAGAGCAGGAGCAGCACTTCTTGGCTATGCTCCAAGCCCAGGCAGAGGACCAGCAGGTGATCCAGAGCCTGGTTCAGCTAGCCTGTATTCTAGCAGTTGCTTCTGTGGATGCTGCAGCCACATCACCTGTAAAACTGCTTAAAATGGATCCGCAAGACAATGCTGAGGCTTTTGTGGAGCGGTTTCAGCATGTCGCTGAAGCATATGCATGGCCAACCTCAATGTACCACTCCTGTCAGGGAGGCCCAGCTCAAAGGCTCCCAGTCGCCAACTTGCTGGAGTATCCAGACCTGAAGTGGGCTATTCTGCAGCAGGTCAGCCGCACCCCAGAACGACACTACTAGAGTGCTTCCGTGCACTGGCATGTAATGTACTGCATTGGCTGTACATTAACTTTGCTCAACAACTTTGAGATGCCTGCTGACAGTGGCTGCTGAGCTACGGACGGTGGAGCTGTTGAGTATGCAACTTGAGAGCATAATTGACTGGTACTGGAGGAGTTTGTCATTTTGACTAACGGGGGCAATGTCAGCTTGGGTTCCGGGCCACCACATGACCGTGGAGGAGGCAGTCCAGCTGGCAGAGGACCATGTGGCAATGCTTGCTTCCAGAGGCTGTCTCTCTTTCTCTCCTGTGTCTCTTTGCCTATCCCTGTCCTGCAGAAACTTGGGCCAGTCCCTCCCTGTTTTCCCTCCCCTGTGCCAATGCTGCCACTAACTCACTCCATTTCTCCACAGGTGGAACAATCTGTGCTCATGAAGCCTGGGAAGGTCTGCAGATGGGCTGGGAAAGCAGGGCATTTCCAGGATTAGTGTTCCTCCCTTCCTGATATGACTCGGGCTTCCCCACAGTTGAGCAGGAGCATACCAAGGGGGTACGCATCAGGCCTTGGTGGACTCGGGCTGTAATCAGACCACAGTTAATCAAAACCTGATTCAGTGCAGGGCACTAGGGAATGCACATTTGGTGGTGTATACATGGATGTTCGTAAGTATCTGCTGGTGCTGGTCACTATCCAATTTGGGGGCAGAAAGCGCTGTGGAGGTGGTGGTTAGTTCTAGCCTCACCCACATATTGATTTTGGGAACCAATTGGCCAAGTATTCAAGATTGAGGAAAGCACTTATCTGTGGATGGGTATTGCTATTGCAAAACTTTGAGGGGAGGATTCTATTGCACTGCTATCTGGGGAGACTGTCCCAAGGCTGTCTGTGTCAGCTCCATGTCAGGGAGAGACAAAGGGTGGGGAGGGTGCCACCCCTGTACTCTGCAGGGATTTCCCTCCAGGATTTCCCATGGGAACAGTCATGAGGTGAAACTCAGGCATGTTTTTTTTTTCCCCAAAGTGAGCGTAATCAATAATTAAAACTTCCAACCTAACATTGCACTCTTCTACCAATATTTATTACTAAAGATAGGTTATATTGAGTGATGCAGGATATTCACACTGAAAAGGAAATAACCCAGTTGCTGGTCCCTAGGAGTTGTCGAACTCTTTGGCATTTTGGTCAGGATAACATTAAACCGTCTCATGGCCTGCTTGTATTGGCCAAGCATTTTCAGCAATGTTTGTAGTTGGTGCATGGCATGTCATGAGTATCAGCTTATGAATTTGACAGCCACCCCAAAAGCATCATTGTGCTCTTTACCGTTGCTCGAGATCCCCTTTAATAAAATTATGGATCTCCTTGGGCCATTAGGTTGATGTGCACGAGGGGGTATTGCTTTTGTATTAGGCTTGGTGGATAATGCAACACATTATCTGAAAGCATTGCCTAGATGCGGCATTTCTGAACGCAGTGTTGCAGAAGCACTCTTCAGCATTATTGCCAGAGTCAGGATTCCAAAAGCCATCCTGACTATGGTACAATGTTCACTTTGCAAACTATACAAATTACTGGGGATTAAGTTGATTTTGTGCCAGTGTTTACAATCTGAAAACATAGGCTTGTTGAATGATTTTAATCAAAGGCTGAAATCCATGATTAGTAAGTTTGCTCATGGGGATGCTAGAAATTGGGACAAATGGTTTGAGCCCCTTTTATTTCTAGTGCACGAGGTCCCACAAGCCTCCAGTGTTCTGCCTCTTCAAATTGTTTGGTCAGTTTGTGGTATCCTGGATATCCTTGGGGAAAATTGCAAGGATGGACCTAATAGCAAAAATGAAATTCATTACATTCTTGACCTGAGAGCAGAATTCCACACATTGAGTCTCCTAACCCAGGAGAGTCTGCTCCAGGCATAAGACTGTCAATCCCAGTTGTATAACTGGGTGCACACCCATGAGAACACTCACTGGGAGATGGTGCTTGTTTTGCTACCCATACTAAGCTCTAAATGACATGGTGAGTTGAAGTCAGTCGAACAGATAAATGCAATGCACTTCAGGTTTACCAACTTGGTCTCCTGAAACTGGAGAGATGAGGTTCCTGTGCCTTTGGTGGTTCCCAAGATGGAGAAGCTGGGACTGGAGGTAAGTCTAAAAAAGTGCAGCCCAATTCACCCCTATGGAGACCATCTCTTGCTGTCCCAGAGCACAGGTTGGAGGAATCATTTGTTTTGTTTTTTTTTGCCTCTACTTGGTCACACTAATCTCACCGAGCACCACATTGAGACTCCAGAGGTGTGGGTACACAGCCACTGGTGTTGGCTCCCTAAACACACCAAAATGTGGTTCAGGATGAAACCAAGGCTATGCTTGACACATGATGCATTGGAGCACAGTGATTTGGAGCAACCTGGTGGTTTTTGATTGACACAACCAACGGTTCAGTCTGGTTTGGTGTCGTAGACTTTAGAAATCAATGCAGTGTCTAAATTTGATGCCTATCCGATGCCTTGCATTGATGAACTGCTTGATTAGTCACGGCTCACTTTTATTCAGCACTGGACTTAAAGAAGGGGGAAACTGGCAAATATCCAGTCTCCAAGACTGCTTTCCCTGTATGGGTAAGACCTTAGAAAATGTGGGTTAACCACCTGCTTCTTCTGCATGGATAGGTCACCATGTCTGTAATGTTCATCTCTCTGTGGCCAAAAATTCCAAAAAAAAGAATGGTGTCAGTAGTGAAGGAACTGAAGTGGTACAATGTGGACATTGCCGCTCTGAGTGAAATGCGCCTCCTTGCAGGAGGACAATGCATTGAATCTGGAGTAGGGCACACCTTTTGGAAAGGAAACCCTTCAAATATCTATGCTATTGGGTCTGTTCTAGTCTCAAATGTGAACTTAATTCCAACTGGAATGACAAGTGCTTGATGACACTTTGCATACCAATGCAGGGTTGAAACCATGCCATTTAGAGCTTAGTATGGGTAGCAAAACAAGCACCATCTCCCAGTGCCTATGCACCAAAGTCAAGGGGCCATCTTGTACAGAACCTTTTGCCAAACCTTCCCCCCCCATCCCCAAGGATGGCCAGGTCTTTCTCTTTGGGGATTTCAATGTTTGAGTGTGGCAGGACCATTTTATATGGAAGTGGGTCATTGGGGGAAAAACTGGGTAGGCAACATGAATTCCTTTGGACTCCTGGGCCTGTGTACTGACATGAACCTTGTCATCAACACTCTTCCAGATGAAAACCAAATCAGACATTCTGGATGTATCCCTGTTTTTGGTACTGGCACTTGTTGAATTGCATCATCGTGAAGCAACAGGCTATTGCAGACGTATACGTCATAAAAGCCATGGGTGGAGCCAACATCTACTGGACAGGGCACAGGCTCATACTGTCCAGTAAATCTTTGCTTGACACCTCAGCCCTGACTGTCACGTAACACTCTGGAAATGCTTCAACATGGATAATCTTAAGATCCTGCCCACTTTCAAGATTTTGTAGCTGCTCTGAGGAAGGAACTGTCGAGCACTCCAGTTCTACCCTGCTACTGCCACTATTGAGCACTGGTGATCTTTCAGAGACCCAGTTGTGAAAGTAGCCACAGAAGTGCTTGTATTCACGTTGAGGAAGAACCAGGACTGGTTTGACAACATTCCTGGTTTGACAACATTCCTGAGATTTCAAGGATGATTTGAAAAGTGGCAAGCAAAGGTTATGGTGGAAAGTGAGCCTTCCTCAGTCCTTCAAAGCTTCAGTGCAAAAGATCCAGCAGATCAAGAATGAATGGTGGATTGTCAAAACAGCTGAAAGCCCAGCCTTCTTGGACAGACACAACATGCACAACTTTTACGCAGAAGTGAAAACAGCCTATTGACCCCAAAGAAACCTGGCTACAACAGGTCATGCAGATGACAGATGTGCTTTTGAAGGACGATCAAGCTGTCCTTACCAGGTGGGCAGAACACAGACTCTGCTCAAGTGCCCATCCACTGTGGGTCCCCACATCCTCAATAGTATACCTCGGCAGCACACGAGCCTTGAGCTAGACCTGCTGCTGACTGTTCTGGAAGTCTCCGCAGCCATTGAAAGCTTGAACTGCAAAGCAGCAGGTCCAAATGGCCTTTCAGTGGAGATCAAGGTTAATGAACACCACCTTGCTCCTCACTGCCACATGCTTCTCCAGGTTTGGGAGAAAGTTGACGTTCCTTTTGGACTTCAGAAACGCGCTCGTTACCAATTTCAAGAAGGGGGGCAAGCATGCATGCAGCAATGATGGGCATCTCCTTGTGCTGTGTTGCAGCAAAAATCCTATCTAGGATCCTCTTAAACTAGATCTCTTCAGTTGCTGAACTGCTTCCAGAATCAGTCTGGCATCTGTCCCAACCAAGGAACAATTGGTGGTTGGTTTTTTTTTTTTTTTGGTGCTGCATCAACTCCAAGAAAAGACTCATGAGCAATGGGTACCCATTTGTTTTGGGACTTGGAGAAAGTGTTTCTCCATCTGTAGGGAAACTTTGGAAGATCCTTGCAAAGTACAGCATTTCCTTCAGATTCATTGCCATAATCTGCATGCTTCGTGATGACGCCTCTGGAAAAGTCCTTTTTGGAGGTACAAGATCTCCCCTGTTTCTGATCAAGACCAGCATGAAGCAAGGCAATATGTTGGCACCATCTACCTTGCAGCACTGAGCAATGACCCTGAGGACATGAGCCTGAAAGTTTTTCTACTAGGTTGGACAGCAACATGTTCAATCTTGCCAGATTGAGGGCCTAGACAGACTTTCCAGATTGGGCTTGGCATTTTGGTATGCAGATGATGCTACAATGAACCTCCACAATGACCTTCAACAAAGCCCTGGTAGGTGGTCCTCTGCGTACCATCTTTTTGGACTAGGTGTTAATGTATCAAAAACAAAGAGCCTCAATCAGTATGTCCCAGGTGAACTTCCCATACTTGGGAGCATCCTTTCCTGGTACTCTTGATGACCAGATCAACAGAATTCTACTTATGTTGCATTTGGGTAAATTCCTCTGAAAAATCAAGAACTGTGATCTCTTTAAAGGAATGATCAAGATGTACAGGGCTGTGATCACTCTCCTGTACATATGGGAGACTTGGGTCACTTACTGCTGCCACATCAAGATCCTGGAACAGTTTCATCAGTACTGTCTGCAGTATATTTTGGGGCTCTCCTGGGAGGAAAAGATGAACATGGTGGTCTTGGAGATGGCTAATATGTACTCCATCAAGACCCTCATGTACCAGTGACTCAGATGGACTGGACATCTGGTCTGAATGGATGATGAGGGCCTGCCAAAGCTTCTCTCCTATGGTGAACTTCCCATTGGATTGTGGATTACCTTTTGAAACTGTACAAATATCTGATTAATAGCAACATGTCAGTGGCAGGAATTCACCCTCGGCACCTGGAATCCATGGCCAGAGATTGACCACAATGGAGATGGATCTCCGCTGTAGTGGCGAGGACATTCGAGGCCTCAATACAGAAGTATGCAGAGGAGAGAAGACTACAGCAAAAGTTAGCCTCTGCCCAGGAAGAATCATCCATCCCACACTCATGCTGTACAAGACTTGTTCTAGACTGGGTTTTCAGTCATATTCAAGCTCCTCAAGGATGAGCTTATCGAGCTCAACAAGGAAGGAGAGGAATCCCTGCTCAGGTGGACCAATGACGGTGATTGGCAGAGACTCTTGACTGTTATCCCATGAAAAAAAACTACCTTTTTGACTTTTAGGTTGTACCAATTAATCATCTTTCCATTTGGGTTATTTGGAACCCCAGCTACATTTCAATGACTCATGAACAGAATCCTCTGCCCACGCAGTGTATGTGCTGTTACCTATTCGGAGGACCTTTACAGTAACGATTAGCAGCAGCATTTGCAACATCTGAGGACTGTCCTGAGATCCTTGAGGTGCATGGGACTTGCAGAAAACCCAAAAAAGTGTGCAATTGGGCAGGTGGAAGTGCAGTATCTGGGCTTCCACTTGGGTCATTGGCAGGTGTGTCCTCAAATTGATGAGACTGCAGTGATTTGCAGCCTACCTGAGACCAAAAAGGGGGGTGCGGTAGTTCTTGAGGCTGGCTGAATGTCACTGAAGGTTTGTACCTTTTTTTTAATTAAAAAAAAAAATTTCCCCAACCTACTGATTGACTTTACTATAAAGGGGGTGTCAGATCCGGTCCAGTGGATTGGAGCCATGCAAACGGGCTTTTGCCCAAGTTAAAGCGGCTTCATGTCAGGACCTGCTTTTCCACTCACTTGATTTTTGCTTTCCCTTTTATCTTGCAGACTGTCAGCTAGAGGGCTGGGGGCCATTTTGTCCCAGGTAGTGGAGGGGGAGGAGTTCCCTGTACACTGCTGTACATCAGCTGCAAGCTATTGGTGCAGGAGAGTAAATACAGCATGATCGAAGGAGCATCTCCAAATGAGTAGTCCTCACTCTAATGCTACCTGCTGCAGCGCCCTTTCACTCCATTTCAACCATGCTCTGCTCCAGTGGCTCTAGTACATGAAGGATGCCAACTCATGAATCACTCGTTGGTATCTGGCTCTTCAGCCCATTAAGTTTGAGATGGTCTACAGGCCATTTGCAGAGATGTTGGATTATGTCTAGTCAGCTGCAGGCCAGATGGCTCCCCAGCCTGAGTTGGGCAGTGGGGATGTGGGTGGCAAGAAGTCTGTTAGAACTGGCCGTTAACGCGATGAGTTGTACCTGTTTGATTACTGGCAATTTACTTGTTTGTTTTATGTTCTTTCAGAGGGAAGCCATAAATCAGAGAGAAAGCTGAGCTACCCAGCAGGGGGTTGAGAAAATTGGAGAGAAAAATAAAGTTGTTGAAATGTGATCTCTAAAATAAAGTGCACTTTGAGTTGTCAAGACTGTCTCCCAGTTCCTCATTCCCTTAGCTGAAAGAATGCTACAGTGGTATGCAGAGATGTGCTAATCCTCCCATGAGCCAACTACATGTTGTGTATACCTGTCAGTACTGTGTGTTTACTCAGCACTGGTTGGTGGAGAGGTGTGTCTGGTTGCATATGCAGAAGCGATTTCAGATGTTCTGGAATTTCTTTCATAGGTTTAATCAAATTCAGATTAATATTGTGTATTCAGTGTAATACTGTTTAAAACACTGGAAATGTAAAAAATTACAAAGCAATAAAATTTTCCCCTTCTTGCATCCAGTATTTTGTATGTAGAGATGCTTCTACTCTTGCACTGCTTTCTAAAACAGTCTGTTTAAAAAAAAAAAAACCTAAAAGCTGCTCATGGCAGAAGCTGATGAGAAATGCTTTGTAAAAATCCCTTTTATTAATGCTGTTAGTTTTTCAGACTGACTTCTTTTTAATAAAAATCTCTTATGAAGGCTCTTGCACTAGAGTATGAACAAATGGGTGTCGTCACCCCCTGCATTTCATATTTGCTTCACAGATGGCAATATAATTGCATTGTACAATGGATTAATTTATGGTAAACTACAATCATAATATAAAGTACCATGCAAAGGTATTAGGCCTTTTTTTTTTTTTAAGTATAAACTTTTTTTAACATGTAGATTTTTATGGCTTCTACATTTGAGTCAGTACCAAAGAATGTTAAATTTACAAGCATTAGTTCTATAGCACAAAATTAAATATTACAGAAAAATCTTTGTATACCAGTCAAGAAATCAGCATATTAGGTAAAGGACCACTTTTCAGCCATAAAACGTAATGAAGGCTGCTGGGTTTGCCTGCAAAAATAAGCAAGTGCATCGATGTCTCCAGAAGATCTGTGGCCTGTTTTGCTAGATGTTCAGTAAAACTTGCCAGCTAATTTCCTTATAAAAGTGCACAAATTGTATCCTAGACTGCTTGGCTTTTAAAGGGACTATTTGACTTGAAGATTTCAAGAAGCTTATTGTCATATGCATAGTAAAAAATAAAAAAGTAAAAATTAGTAGGGTTTTTTTTTAATGTAGAAAAGACTTTTACACAGTACTTTTATATAAAATGTAAGGCTTTAAACAGCTGTAGTTCATTTATAATGGCCAGTTTTATTCTGCAGGATTACACACAGGGCCCTATCTTGTACTCGGAGCAAAGTGGCTCCAAGTGCAATGCAAGTGTCTTCGAGTTCGAGACTGATGCAATTTGTCATTTTCCTGTCCCATGCCCATGTTGAAATAACAAATGCACTTGAGCCTATCTGAGTGCCCATGGGTGTGTTTGTTTTAAAATTGGGTGTAGTCATGCGCATTGTTGGGGCATTGCTATCTTGAGCCAGTGGAAAGCAATTACACAATTGAACAAAACCTGGTCTTGGGTCAATGGTGCAGTATTTCACTTATTTTAAGGGCACATCAAGCTACATTGGAACCCTGCAGTAATGAATTCCTTGGGGGATGTCCAAATAGTTCATTATACAGAAAAAGTTGTATACAGTTGTCACACCACTCACTTGCTCTTGCGTAAAACAAGACCAACGGTGTTTAATTTATATTTATGCTTAATTCACTTGCATATTAACAAAGTAAAGGAAATTGGTCACTTTTCTATGCATCATGTAAAGAAGGCTGATGTACAGATGTAATTGCAGAAAGGGTTTATTTACAAACAGGCAGGTAAACTGATCCAAAACGTAATGTGAAAGCAGTGAGGAAACTGGGAAGGGTCATGCGAGGCACAAACAAAAGTCAAGGCAAGAGCGAAAGGCAGAGTCCAAATAGACAGAATTGTGAAAACCAGGAGGCCAAAGAGATACAAGGTACAGGGTTGTACACTCGGCAAAATCTGTGTTTTTGGAGTCCTTATAAGTGTGCTCTGCGATTTGCGCTGTGATCAGCTTCAGGTGCACATCATGAGGACTTGAGTGCGGCATGCATGCAAGTAGCAGTTTGAGACAAGCTGCCGCGTATGCACATGAGACAATGTCATGCGAATATTGTAAACTTTCAGTTAGTAAAATTTGTGATGTCCCATCAGTTTTATTGCCGAAGAAACTTGTAATCCTGCCCTACTTTAATTTTCAGCATTCCTTATTATGAATTTCTCCTTCCCAGTCACTATCACACAGTTCATTGAGTTAAAGGATCATGAACAGAGGCGATGATTTATTTATCAAAATGATAGGTTACCAGTGTATCCTTGTCAATGTCCACCCACTGACTCAATGTTTTTACGAAATCTTTGCTGTTCAGTTCATTTTGATGTATTGCAAATCACCAATGATGTCAGGAGTAATTTAGTCCTTTTATCGATCCTTTGATCATTGTTACTGATTGACAAGTAAACGAGGTTAGGTAAGCCTTTTGTTTTATGGCATTAACGTGTTAACTTGACTGCAGACTTGATTGCTTAGTTTGTCTCTGGGGGGAAGAGGAGTTTGTTATAGCAGGGTCGCAGTGTCGTAATGTGCGCCTGTATAGGAAAGTACATGTACAGTACATGCTGCTTGTTACACACAGGACATACACAAACATACAAAAGATTAAAGATGAAAATATTACCGTGTGAATATATCTTGTACATCAATATATTTTAAGTCAATCATAATACTTGTGCTGAAATGGCACTCACTGTGTTTTCTTCTAAAGGATTTCCAATAGACACACTAGTTGATGTAAACAGCAATTCCTTTAACTCTTTACCCCTTAAAGCAGTTGCTACAACCACCCTTGTATATGTATATACTGTTCACCCTTAGAGCATATTTACAAGAAAAAAACGTCTAAAGACAAGGTTTTAGACAAGGGGTCATATGTCGTCATTAAGGGATATACACGGGCGTCATATGTCGTCATTAAGGGGGAAAAGAGTTAAACCAAAAATTAGGGCTCCCAATTGGTGCAACAGAAAAGCATTTGCCAGGAGATTGCTAGCTTGAATCCCAATGATGACAGACATTTGTGTCCAGGACCCCAAGAGCGCTCTCTGGGAGGGAGGGATGGTATATTCTTTCTCCCCTGTCGATTATGGTCATGCTAACTAAATCATGGGCATCTGTGAACTCATGCAAGTGGGCGGATATCACTTTCCTCTGAGTGTGTTCCATCACCCTGCATATTGCATAAGCAGTGGTTTGAAAAGATGTGGTCGGCTGGCATTATGTCTCTTGGAGGAAGCATGTGTTTACCAACACCCCCCCCACCCCCCCGGTTGGTAGCTGTTGTGTGATCGGGGAAGATCGGTGGGTGGGAATTAAAAAAATAAAAATTAAAGCTTTTGTTTAAAACAAAAAATAGGTGTTTTTTGCTGTGTAATTCGGTAAATTATGGGTGTGGTTCATGTGCTCTTAATCATCAGCAACAGTGATGGATTCATCATCAAATGTTATTCAACATCACGGTCATTCCCTTTTAATTTTTATTACATTTTTTTTTGTATTGTGCTACAGCTGTATATTCTGTTTATTAAGTCATTGTTGTCTTAACTTTGCAGTGGACAGAGTTTACTGACAGGACACTGGCCCGCTGTCCCCACTGCAGAAAAGTGTGAGTGTCCAGTTATTCAATTCAGATTTTATTTATATAGTGCTTCTAACAATGAATATTGCTACAAAGCAGCTTTACAGATATCCAGATGTAGATTTAAACTGATCCAAAATGAACAAACCAAAGGTGGTGCTGTCAAGGGAAAAACTGAGATGACATGAATGAATGAACCCTTTATCACTGTACCAGCGAAATTGACCATCAACCTGTCCTTGCATACATACACATAATTGACAGAGGGGGAGTAGACAGGACA
>JAODVO010000016.1:19165924-19176129 GCA_025400055.1 Notarius lentiginosus
ACCTAATGGTTAAGAACAGTAAACATTGTGCACTGAGTGCAAGCAAGGGCTCCGGCAAGACTAACGATAACTGCATAGCCAAAAGGGTGAGCCAGAAGGTAATACAGACATGAGACAGCTCTGGGACATAAATCAGCCAGCCATTCCACCATCAAAAGTAAGGATGTAATGAGTACGTGTTGCTCTCTTTGTCTGCTGACAGATTCCAATTTCGACAATGCTCACCAGTCTTTGGACAGAAGAGGCTCTCCTCCCCAGTGCCTCCCCTGCATGGTGAAACCTCAACAGTCTCCAAGGGACATTATCATGCTAGGACAGGAAGATTCACCAGCACTTCACAACTTCACTCCCTTTTCCCCATGCCCTGCCATCTTTGTAAATAAAAGAGCACTTGTTTTCCCACCAAACTTCCATCACCTGAGTCTGTGTCTAAGCTGGAGCACTAGGGGGTGCCACACCTTCATGAGTGAATGTGTAATGAACTAACACCCCTCTTATGTGCCACATCACACGACATTAATTACATCGTTTTCCATAACAAAAATGTAGATTCTTAACCATGCTTACATCATGCAGACTAAATGATCTAGTTTTACATTAATGGTGTGTGTGTGTGTGTGTGTGTGTGTGAGGTCATGAGTTTTAAAGATTAGAAGTATCAGTTTGTGTGTCTGGGAAACAGTCATATATATTAACAGAACACAGTTTTTGTATGCAAGTCATAATGTTCAATGTCTAAATATTTTGTGCACCTTAAACTTCATGAGCTGGTTTGTGATGCATTACTACCCCACTTGTGAAGAAAATTGATGATTTCATATATAAACTGTAATAGATGCAATTAATATGAGTTTTAATATTACCTGAATAGTGTAAATGTAAACTCAAGAAATATTGGGATGGTTTGTCAACCTTTATCCCTGACAATCAATAAATTAACACCACAATTAACCAAGGTAACAAAATACAATGTCTGATTCCCTTAACCCTCTCACCTCTAAGACATTTCTTATTTTTCCCCTTGGCTAGGTGTTGTTAGCCAGCCCCTCAGCTGGGCTCCATTAACATGCTCCATAGCTACCAGGTGTAACTTATAGCTAGTGTAACCAACAGTTAGCTCTGACTTATTCCAAGGAAATGGCATCAATAGCATGCCCATCAACTTACAGGTTTAAGAGTTAATTTTAATTAGCCAGTGAATTAGACCAGTGAATTAACAACACTGCTGCTAACATGCTATGAACAGCGTCATCACTTAGGGCAATGTCATATGTAAGCAAGTCTAGACCAACCTCCAAGCTACTCATTTCACTGATTGGTTGAAATCCTATCAGTCATCAAACTAATGAAATGACTTCAAAAATCTGTTGCAAGGTACCCAAATTTATCCTGTCCCCATGGCTGCACTGTTCAACATGTCAAAAACTCCTTCACAATATAAAATCAGAAGACCCGTGATTTCACATACACCAAGTTCGACATGAAACTAATGAACGGTCTTGGAAGTGTATAGCTGAGATGGGTGAAAAAGCCACTCTTTCTGTTGTGAAATGATGGTCTTATACCAGGGTGTCACTCTTGGCATGTGAATATCATTGTGTCAAGCAATGCATGGAGAATTTATGAGGCATCCCTTCTCAATTTAACATCAAAATATTGACATCATGTATACCAAATCTGACATGAATCTGATGAACTGCCTAGAAGGAGTATTTCAAAATGTAACATGTGTCAAAATGCACTAAATCCAAAATACAAATGTATTCATCTTGGGGAGACCCACATGTGTACAATTTTAGTACATGTATGTCAAACTATGGGGGGGATAAAAAGTTCTTGATGGTGGACTCAAACTTCTGGCCCATCCTCCTTATCTATTACAAAAACACAGACAAAACAAAATTATTTTACTCTTTTCACACATGTCCTTTGCAATGTGTCTTTTCCAAATGAAGCTATGAATCAAAAGCATGTTTTCAATTTTACTCATATCAAAAGAGGAATAATATATCAATGTCAATAGCATTCTTTAAGTTTCTGAAGTTGTCTTACTCTTCACATTTATTTTTTTAGAGCAATAAAAGTGAGGTAAAAGTGAAGGTAACTTCATGTTGACTTGTTTTTCTTTAGGCCAGAAGAATTTTTACCCATCAGGAAACCAAGACAGTTCTTACAAATGATGTTTGAAGCCATCATATGTTAGTTCTGCATTTGGATATTTATTTGCTTCTCTTTCTCAGGGCCTGACCCATCAAACAGCATCGGAGCTCCTGGCACGGGATGGGCCTAATGTTCTGACTCCACCTCCAACCATCCCAGAGTGGGTGAAATTCTGTAAACAGTTGTTTGGAGGGTTCTCCATCCTCCTGTGGATAGGTGCTGTCCTATGTTTCTTTGCTTATGGTATCCAGTTCGCAACTGAGGAAGAGCCAGTCAATGACAATGTAAGTAGCTCAAAACTAGTCAATAAGAACATACAATACGTGCTATTCTGTTTTAACCAATTTGAATATTGGTTATTTAAATAGGAGTTGACAGTCTAAAGTTGGTGAATTTTGTGAAACATTTCGTCATGTTAATCACCTCTAACTTGTCTTGCTTCCAACCAAAAGACAAGAAGCAGCTGCAGAACATGGGTGGATTAAAATGTGAGATCTGTGTTAAAAATATTATAATTTTATTTGTCAGTACTATTCCCCCAACTCAATGTATAAAACAACAAATTATAAGCTGTTTGATTTCAAAAGTAGCAAAGCTACCACTCACCGCACTACTGGAAAATGATAGCTAACTATTCTTTTTTCTATATACACTATTTTCCTAAATTAATGGAGGAAACCGTTTAACCTTTTAAGCCACATAGGGTGTGATTTTCCCATTCACCTGTGAGTCCTTTTTTGTGTGCTTCCAGTTATGCACATTCTCCTGTACATGTACCAATCCCTCCCACCCACCATGAGTAAATTCTGAATGAACGCAGTCTCATGAATGAAAATGTGATTAATTAAAAATATCAGTTGATGGAGTCAATTCCTCTTATATTTTGGCTGTTGGAGAAATGTGGAAAATTGATTCCCACATTTACCACGTGAATGTCATTGAAATCCATTCAAACATTAAACCAGATGCTGATTTTGAAAATATATGCAAAGAGAGAGCTTGGCTATATCACAAATCACCTCAAAGGAAGGCATTAATTTCTATATATGACAAACATGTCACAAAAGAAAATATACCAAATTGCACATGTGCTGGGCCTATGTATTGTGACAACAGCGGGCTGGTAGCCCTTGCCCACAAAACAACAAGCAGTCCTCACCATGCTGCAACAGTGCTGAAAGAACAGTGCCCCATTTCCCAGACAACAGTGGTGCTGAAAAGACAGTACTGCCTCAGCACCCCTGTTTATCAACAACACACACATGGCCAAGGAACAGGGACACCTGATGTGACACAGCTGGAGCTGGCTAATCGAGGCACTCAATCTCCCTCCATGAGGTGCAGGGAGGATAGAAAAGTATGCTGCCTTGCCAGTTGGGCTAGCAGGAGGATGGTGAGAGAAAGTAATGAGTCTGTGCTTCTCTCTGTGACATATTCCAGTTCCAACAGTGCTCACCCATCTTCAGACTGAAGCAGCTCTTCTTCTTGATGCCTCCCTTAACCTGTGGAGTTCCCACAGTCTGGACAGGACATTATCAAGCCAGAACAGGAAGAACCACCAATACCTCACACCTGCACTCCCCTTTCCCCACTCCTTGCCACATGTGTAAATAAAAGAGCACTTGTTTTTCCACCACACTTCTGTCTCCTGAGTATGTGTATGTTCTTGAGCATTAGCAGGCACCGCACTGGTGGAGAATGCAGGCAGAGGACATAGACCCACACCCCGACCCCCTGTCCTGGATCTTGTGGTGTGGCATCTCCTGGATGTCAGCCTCCAGCAATCTCAGCTATCCAAGGAGATGGCACAGAGCCTCCATGTGGCTGCACAAAAACTCCTGTCCCTTAAAGAGACTGCTCCAGCAGCTACAATCCCACTCCTGGACCCAGCCAAAGATTCCCAGCACTTGCTCACCAAACTGACTGGAGAAGATGACACTGAGGTATTGTTGGGTACTTTTGAGGGGGTCACCACTAGAGAGGACTGGCCCCCAAAGATCAACACTCTCATGCATCTGGCCCACACCCACCAGTTAGGAGGCCACCTGGAACCCCAAAATACACTGGAGAAGAACTGCGACCAGTTTCATTGGCCAGGCGTGGTAGCTGAGGTGCAGAACTTCTGTCAGAGGGGCCCACAATGCCAGAGTACAACTTAGAAGAAAGAAGACTAGGACAAGGACTTGAGATTCAACCTCTCTTTGTAATAAGTAGCCTATGAAATATGTTATTTTCAATTCATTTATGTCATAAAGAAATGAAATACTTGCATGAGTGTGGTTTTTCAGTGGTGTTTTTCTGGGATATATTGTAAGTGCATAAGTTACATGTATTGTTCAAGTGTATCTATTATGCAAAGTTTTATAAGTGAACTAAGAAGTTATGGTTAAGCTACAAGGTCGCCTGTGGCTTTATCATGTGTGTTTATGCTATGTGCTATTTTGTGCTACATGCTACCTGTTGTAGCTGTATAGCATGAATTTTAAGTAGAGGACTTGCATACAGGGTGGTGTAGTGGTTAGCACTGTCGCCTCACAGCAATAAGGTCCGGGTTTGAGCCCCGTGGCCGGCAAGGCCCTTTCTGTGTGGAGTTTTCATGTTCTCCCCGTGTCCGCATGAGTGAGGTTGCCATTGTTGATGACTTCAGATCCCAGGTAAACAAATGACATGACAAACTCAACATGATTAGTGCCAATGACAATGGGTGGTGGGTCGGGATTGTCACCTATTTGCATCAGCTTGGTCTTGGACCAGTTGACATATAGCCCAATCCTGGATGCCTTCTCATCAAAAGTATGAAGTGCTCACTTCAAATCTGCCAGTGAGCAGCAGAACAATGTCATGTCGTCAGCATAATCCAAGTCCATCAGGCAGTAGTCTCCGAGCTGTACACCTGGGAAGCAGTCAGACACTGCAGTCATTAGGTGGGCTATGATGCAGTTGAGCAAGTGGGAGGTGGCCACACAGCCCTGGTGAACTCCAGCAGCAATTGGGAACTGGTCGGAATCCTTACTGTTGATCCAAACACAGCTATCTGTGCTGTCATAGAGCATCATGAAAAATGTGATAAGCTTCAGTGGGAGGGCTAAGGTATGGAGGATATTCCACATGGTAGATCAGTTGATGGTGTCAAAGGTGGCCTTGAGGTCAATAAAAGTGATAAAAGGATGGCAATCCTTGTGGAACTCGCAGAACTTCTTGATGAAGAGCCATAAAGCAGAGATGTAGTCAGTAGTTGATCGGCCAGGCATGAATCCCACCTGTTGAGTGTGGTGTCTGGATCTGATGACAGGGAGGGCATGGTCAAGGAGGATTTGGGTGAAGAGTTCGGTCAATATGGAAAGTAAAGTAATTTCTCCATGGTTATCACATATGAGATGGTCCTCTTTTCTCTTCCAAAATGTGAAGATGACATTGCACCACCAGTCGTCAGGCAGCTTCTCCATCACCCACACATGGTTGATGATGGTGACCAGACATTCAATCATGCAGCCCCTGCCCTCCTTGAGTTACTTGGTGGTGATGCTGCAGATGCCTGGGGCCTTCTTGTTCTTGAGCTTGTGGAGGGTCTTCACTACCTCATGTCTGTGGATCAGGTTGGTGTGGCAGTCATGGTTGTAATCGCTAGTACAGGTGGCCGCAGTGAGAAGGTCTGGGTTGCGTGGTGGGGGAGGTTGCCAGAAGTGCTCCTGAAAGTGGGCAAGGCGGGCATGTTCAGTAGTGATGATGTTGCCATTTTTGGACTTCACATGGGTGAACTTTTTACGAGGGCCACTACCGGCATCATGAAGGAGGTGGTAGACCAGTCTCTGATCATTGCAGTGGGTGACATCTTCTAGCCTCATGGCCTTGACATCCCAGTATCTCTCTCAGTCAATCTTGATGGCAATGTTATGGACCATGTTCAATCAACAATACTCAGGCATATCGCCATGAAGATAGGCAGCACGATGTTCTTTGATTATGATGAGGGTGTTATTAGAGATCCAGGGCTGCTGAATAGTGGTGGTAGGATGGTCAATGGTCATGGTGGTCACTTCATTGACTGATGATTTGAAGGTCGAGCAGTCAGTAATATCCTCAGCAGACAATGTATTGTATTGGTTGGAGATGGAACAGATGTACTGAGTATGAATGGTGCCTATTGGCAGGGTTGGCCTTCAGAAACAATCTCAGATGTGCCACAAGGAGGCAGTGATTAGTGTTGCCAAGCTGAGCGCTAGGATAAACACGAGAGTTGGTGATGCTGGATTGCCAATGGTGACTGATCAGAATCTGGTCCATAGCTCATCGTGTCAGTCCATCATTGCTATCCCAAGTCCAGTGGTATATATGCTTCCTTGGGAATCATGAGTCTGTGACTCACATTTGTGTCAGTGCAGAGCTGGAGGAGGCATAGCCCATTGTCATTTGTGGTGGGGTCCACAAAGGTGGTACCAGCAGCAGAGGAGTAGTTCCAAGTGTCAGGGTGGCATTGGTGTTGGTGAGGAGAATAGAAATGTCATGTGGAGGAACACACTTGAGGATGAAGTTGATTGTAGAAGGTGTCTTGGTCATCTGCAATGTTGGGAGGAGCATAGACAATGGTAATGATGATCTTTCCATGGTGGTGGAAAAAGCAAGCATGAACAGGTGGTCACTCATGGGCTCCCAGTTGATCAGGGAATGGCATGCAGTCCTGAGTAGAGCCAGTGCTTCTTCACCATGTCATCTCCCATTGGGTGGTCCACTCCAGAGAAAGACATGGTTGCCAGCTGAGCACTCACTGCTTTCAGTCCAGCAAACCTTACAGAGACCGGCAAAGGTGATGTTGTAGATGGAGAGCTCATGGGATAGAAGGGTGGATGCACCAGTATGGAGAAGGCTGAAGATGTTCTAAGTTGTGATGCAGATGGTATGTTGTAGATCCATGAGTCATAGTCCATTGTTGAAAGCCAAGGGTCAATTCCATTGAAGGTCAGTCCAGTTATCTTTGGTAGGTGTCATAACATGGAAGAGTTCATCTGGCGAGGATGTTAACGCAGACTAGTCCAATAGTAGGGCTGCCACCTTAATGACACCATGGGGTGTCCTGGCCTGCCATCATGGACTGAGGTAAAACTGGACTACTCTTCTTTTGGCCTCATCTTTTTTGGATCATTGAGATACATGAGGCTGTCTACCACAAGAAGGTATGGAGGGCACTAGAGTGACTGGAGATGATTAAAAAGCCAAAGACTGTCAAGGCACAGCAGCAAGTATATGAGCAAAGTGAATGCTCAGATGAAGAAATAAGTGACCTGCTCCATCAACATGTCTCTCAAAAGGAGACAATAGTGCCACCAGGGGGCAGGAGGCCATAGACACCCCTAGAAATTTGCTGCCCTCCAGCCAGACCAGTGGCATATGCATAATATTTATTTATTGAAGTCCTTGAGCCAGATATTTGCCTCGTGATCTGCTGTATGGAGGTGACTCAACCACCTTTTAGTCTCTGAAGAGAGGAGAGGGCAAGCTTCAATTATGTGTTCAAATGCAGAGACACTTTTGACTGTCCGTCACTTACTCTCCAATCCCCTCACCCCCGGCCTACTGTTGCAGATGCACTCACTCACGGACAGCAGTTTTAGGAGCAGCAGCAGCTGAGCTCAACCTGTGTCTCTTGTCACTGTGGAGTTGAGAGACCACTAGACTGCTAATGCTAACAGGTAAGTCGTACAATATGTAAAAGAAGGCAGGGTGGGGGGGGATGTATTCAGAAAACTTTGGCAGCTGTCTTGACTGGCCACAGTGTTTCTGACAGTGTTAAATTAAGTTACCCAGGTAACTAACTAGCTGAGGGATAGCTAACTAACATTATCTGGTAGGGTGGTGTAGTGTTAGCTTACTAGCCATGCTTAGTCACTGTGCTGTGCTATGTAAATTTGCAAACAATGAAGAGGAAGTCCACAGACATTTCTTCTTACTTTAAGAAGAAAGTTAATACAGGTGAGATGCAGCTGATGGGAGAGCAGCAGCAGTGAGTACTGCATCATGTGAGGTTATTTTTGTATGCTAAAGTTCATCAAGTCTGTCTTGAGAAATACAATGACTTATGAGCAGTTAAGCAATTTGCGGGTGTTGAGTATATAGTCAAGAAAGGCTAGAGCCATAAATCTTGATTTTGTTGATGTGTTTGCCAAAAGACCATGATGTTGCTTTTTTGTTTTATTTTTCATTGTTGGACATGTATATTTTTGTTTACAAAAGTACACAGCAACAACCAAATAAGGCTGTATTTAAAATAATTGGAGGCCTCTGTGCAGTGATTTTAAATTTGAGAAGGCTTGGTTCCAGTAAATGTTTTGTTTCTTACAATCAATATACCCCTTCAAATTACAGATGTATATTTGTCTTTTTAAGGAAAAGGACAACTAGCCTATTTGAAGGACAATTAATCACCTAACACATGTATGTATAGACACATAACACATTAAAACAGGATTATTGTGGAACTCAAAATGTTAACTGTTCTGGTATTAGTCAATGCACATAAAATAATTAGTAATATTAACTGTAAAATAAGAAACTGAAATACATCAGCAGGCGATTTCCTAACTCATATTGCCATAGTTTTAAAATATCCTATATATGACAACAGCATAAAAGAATTCCTGAAAATCTGTTATGGTTTTTGGTTTTGGTGTGCCACCCCAAGATTTTCAGTGGCCCCCATCTGGCCACCCCTTTGAAAAATTTCTGGAGGTGCCCCTGGAAGGAGAAAGAAGTTGTTGAGCATGAATGCAGCTTGTTGCATCACCACTTTCCATCAGAAGCTTTGACACATTTGAAGCAAGATGATGGCACAGAAGCCCTCATTAGAGCATTCGCAGAGTACGTACATCAGTGTGAGTCTTCTTCCTATCCCTGAACCTACAACATTCAGCGGTAACCCAGTCAGATTTAATGACTGGAAAGTTTCCTTTCACACACTTGTTGACAAAAAAAACCATACCAGGTGAAGAAAAGCTATATTATCTACAAAAGTACATGGGTGGACCCACCAAGAATGCCATAGAGAGCTACTTCCTGCTAGGTACAGAGTCAGCCTATCATGCAGCCTGGACTATTCTAGAAGAGAGATATGGCAATTAATTTCTCATCGCCAAGGCCTTCAGAAACAAACTTGATGCATGGCCTAAGATAAGCTCCAAAGGCAGTGTAAAATTCAAGAATTCATAGATTTTCTCTGCAGCTGTGAGGCTGCCATGTCTCACATCAAAGGTCTTGAAGTGCTCAACAACTGCAATGAGAACCAGAAAATGCTTTCTAAGTTCCAGACTGGCTGACATCAAGATGGAATAGGAAAGTCATAGAAGTGGATTAACAAAATTGCACATTTCCAAGCTTTAACCAGTTAATCAAGTTCCTTACACATGAAGCTACAATCGCTTGCAACACAATAACGTCTCTCTATGCTCTAAAACCAAGTAAAAGCGAGAAGATAAGGGTTTCAAGGAACAGAGGTCCATGAACAAAGGTATTGACTACCAATTCAGGTGAGAAAGCTATCACCACAAGTTGTCTTCTGTGAGAAGGCAGGTAACAGTCTACACAAGTGTTATACATTTATGAATGAGACAATCTCTGAGTGGGTAAAATTTGTTCAAGTTGTGCTTTGGCTGCCTAAAGTCTGGCCATCACTCAAAGGACTGCGAAACGAGAATAATCTGTGATACGTGTGAGAGAAGACATCCAGCTTGCATTCACAATAATCTCACCAAGGAAGGAAGGATGTCAATAAAACCTGATGGTGCAAAGAACAGTGGAGGGTCAAGAGAAGGGAAGATGGCTCATTCACAAGATAAAGCAGCAAGGACATCACATGAGGCAACATCTAATAGAGTTTTCCAGAATGTCAGAGGCACTTATAGATCCTTTATCATCCCAGCATGGGTGTCCACCACAAGTGAGCCAGAATGTGAAATTTTTGTGCATGCACTCATTGATGCACAGAGTGACGCAACATTTATACTTGAAGAAACAGCAAAGGCTCTACACCCTCCCCCTCACGGCAGCCATCTCTC
>JAODVO010000016.1:19338896-19350619 GCA_025400055.1 Notarius lentiginosus
AGCTTTCTCCTGAAATGTTTTCTTTCTTCTTCCTCAGGGGAGTAAAACTCGCTTTCGCTGTGAACACTGTCGTTATCAATATCCATGCTGTAAAATTAATGCTGTTCTCCTGAGAAATGCTGGCAAACATTTATAAGCTGTTTGATAACTTAAATTTTATTTAAAAAAAAAAGATAAATGTTGACAAAAAATTCTACTATGTTTGTTGCTGTTGTGAAGTGAATGAGCGAGTCACCAGAGGTCCATAACTGGGGTCTGTATCATAGGATATGGACCCGCTCACCAGAGCGCAGGATTTGATGGAACCCACACCACGAAAAAAATAATGGATGTTATTTTAATAAATGCATAATTATTTATGCATTTTTTTTTTTTCCTCATTTTTCAGGAAATTTAACCACATATGTGAGCAGACACGCTTTAAGAACTGAGGTTGTCCTCTGGATGGTGAAGTCACAGCTTTGGATTTAATTTTTTTTAAACCTAATTAACAATCTTGGTGTTACGATATGCAAATTCAATCAGTTTGAGGGCAAGGAGACTGATGTCGCTTTGTAATAGATATAGTTTTGATGTTAATCTGCACTTTCTGTGTGTGTGTGTGTGTGTGTGAGAGAGAGATCAGAATTCAGTTTAAAATCAGATGAAATGAGCAATCGGGACTGTACTATACTGTAGCGTACTGGACTGTGACTGTTGAAGATGGAGCTGCCATTAATCAAACACTTAAACATTGTGCCTAATGAGCATATGCTGGTTTAATATATTATCTCTTCAGTATCAGTTATGTTGATAATTAATGCTAATTTCTTGTTGCTTGTTTGCTCCTTTGAGATTCTGCTTTGCTGTATTGTTGTTCCTCATGATGATGTTATTGTGAGTTAAGCATCGTGGGTAATGTGGTGTTTATTGCTCAGAAATCTGTTACCGGCTTCCTGTCTGAATCTTGAGCTTCCACTGGACTTTTTTTTTTTTTAAGTTAAGTAATTCTGTGCACATTTTGTCCATATTATCACTTTTTAATACTTGTGTTAGACAAATTTCTGTCTCACACACATGCGTGTGTACACACTTGCTGTCTAATCTATCCTATGCATGAGAAAAGACTAAAACAGTCTGATAAGATGCACGAACACACCGCTGCACATTACTCATCACCTCAATCAGCTGCTGCTTTCACTTTTCCTGCTCCGGAGACAAAAAACAATGCAGGTCGCCATATTTAATCATTATTTCCACTTTAACTCTTTATTAAGGGCTATTAGGAGTCAATGATTAACCCACGTCTCTGTTTTGGACAGCTGTGTGTTCATTAAAAAGCCATTCTAATCAAGGATTTTGTAATTATGATGTACAGAGATACGACAGGAGTCACTAACCACCAGTGTGTCCTAAATGTGCACTAAATTTGGAGTACAACTGGAGTATCCTAGTGTGTGATAAATCAGTGCAACAGAAAATAACCACTCTAACAGTTATGAGTAATAATTATGGCTGGCTGCAGGAACAGCAACAACAAACAGAAATAAATCTGTGATAAATAAATGGTGCTGCAATAATGCACTGTCGTGAGAATGGAATATGATGACGCGCGTGTTTTACTGGTGAGGTGAGAGTCGAACCTCATACTGTACACTGACTCATCCTCCTGTACTGTCTCACAATATATGATAATCATGTCACTGCTACTCTTCCACAACCTTACACTGTTACGATGCCATGCTGTGCACCACACGACACTTTTACTCTCAGCCACTCTCACCTCAGCCTCGTGTTCTGTCGACTTTACCAGCCTGGAGTTTTCAGCCAGAGTATCGTGACAGGAAACAGCTATTAGTTCACGCACAAGTAGCACAGATTTATTTCAGTCTGCTGGGGCACGCCGACTCTGTAGTGTTGTGAAGATGAGATATTAGTGGTTATTTTTTAATAATCCTGGATTTACTTAAAGCTTCATTAAAAAGTTCAAGTGAATAATATTTTGCTGATGACAAATTGAGAACCTGTTGCATTATCAGTAAAACCAATCATTCTTAGCTATGTGACCCTTTTAAAACAATTTCCAGCCAAATTCTAACCTTTACTTTTGCGCTAATGTTGCACTTGAGGAGCCACTAACTCTAGTCAGTGTTAAACACTTTGAGGCCTTACACAGTCAATCAGAAAACGAACTGGAGTATGTGTCTTCATGTGTTTGTGTTGTGCTATAGGCAGTAATACAGCTCTAAAATGAGACCTATAATATTGTAGTTTATGGTATTTGAAAATATCAAGAAGAATAAAAACATCCACTACATTATTAGAGACTTTTGTAATCCTTAAATTACTAAGAGATAATCCACCACTTTTCTGACACTATTGATGTCTTGGGTAGTAGTTTAAATGAGTCATTATTTGTTTTAGCCCTTTTGTAATGTAATAAATTGGTTAAGTGTGCATGATGATTGATTAAAGGCCGCAATGGGCATCAGTTCAGGCCCATTCAGGATGCTTGAGTCATGTTGAAGCACCTGTTTGGGATTTAACCTAACTTCAGAAACTGCTTTGTACTATATGAAGGAAATTGTTCACATTAAAATTACATTTTATACACTTATCTTGTAAAGTCTTGCTCTTGTTCTACCTCAGCCAAGCTGAAGCAATGGGTTGAAAACAAATAATTAAACTATGCTTTGTGTTCAGTAATTAATTTTCTGATTCTGTAAACACACATTGTGAGTTAAAGGCCTTTTGGACATGTAGTGCCTCTGGGTATTAGCAGTTGCTAAAAGACTAATGTTCTGTCAAAATCTAAAAAAAAAAATTGTTTACTGCAATAATAAAGTGCATCAAATGTTATAAAATAAAAGAATGAACCTGAAGACAGTTTGTGGAATACAGTGTTTTTCTTGATTACAATCCCAAACTAAAATATTACTACACTCCCACTTCATCACATATCTCACTCAAGGCATACTCTACGATTACTAAACCACATCATGCTGTACTCCCACTATAGCAAACCCTACTATATTGTGTACGTATTGTAACACAGACAAGGAGACATGACCCTGATCAGAGGCCAGTCATTTACTACTTTAACCAGCGCTGTCTCACTACTCTAATATCCACAGTTGTTTGGTCTGCCTATGTCTCAAGCTCAGTAACTAATAGTGCAAAATGTTCTTGCAAAAGTAATCAGCACATAATGTTATTAACTATCCCACTTCATCATACTGTACTACTGCTATCCTACTGTACTATACTATAGATCATACTATAATATTACTAAACCACATTATGTTTTACTCCCACACAACTAACCAAGAAGAAGCAACCCTGATCAGAGGCCAGTATTCTCTCTTTTAATGAGAGCTGTCTTGGTATTCAGAGTTCAGCCTTCTCATGTAAGAAGCAGACCACACTTGCACTATTATCTATATCTCAGCCTCAGTTAACTTACCAATGATGCTCAGAGGGTGTGGGACCAGGAGTAGGATGCTTGTTCTAATCTGGTCACTGGGTTTGGATCATTTTTAGTCTGGCCTTTACCCTTGGACCAATCTGGTTTGGGTGGCCCTACTGGGAGATTAATCTCTTGTCGGCATAGCTCTCAGAGTTATTGAGACATGGAAGCCCCCTGACCTGCAACAAGGTAATGATCTTTAAGTAGAGACACTCAAACAATCCATGCTTTTTTTTTCCAACACCTGGTATCTAAAAATGAACACCACCAAAACTGTGACAACACACTTCCATTTGAACAACCACCAAGCAAATCAAAACTTACAGGTGTTACTAAATAACGAACCACTTCCACCAGAGAAATACCCTAAATACAACTTGGAGTGGTCCTCGACAGAGGCCTAACATACAAAAAAACCTTGGGAGACACCGCACAGAAACTGGCAAAGAGAAACTCACTCATCAGGAAGTTAGCAGGGACAACATGGGGAGCAGCCCAGAGTGCTAAGAACATTAGCACTATGCTACAGTGTAGCTGAATAGTGTGCCCCAGTATGGGCACATAGCACCCACGTAAAAAAGACTGACACCAATCTGAACGAAAGCATATGAATCATATCTGGTGCCATCAAATCAACACCAGTAGACTGGCTACCAACAATGAGCAACATTGCTCCACAGAACATAGAAAGTTCCATACTGCTCAAACAAATAATAGAAGCAGCACCTACCACCTCAAGATTAAAATCAAGAAGGCAAACTTCAACATCAAAACTTCCTGGAGAGAGGAATGGAACCAAAATGTTCCTAGAGGTGGGGAACTAATAGAGGACCCCACCAATCCACTACCTGGCTTCCTCAACCAAACTAGAAGACAGTGGACTCAAGCAAACAGGCTTAGATCAAGACATGCCAGAACAGCTGCCAGTTTGCATCGTTGGGGCTACATAGAGTCCCCTATATGCCCTAAATGTCAGGAATTCCCACAAGACACTGACCACCTAGTGTTGCATTGCCCAGTAACAGTAGTGCCAAGGGGCTACGCCACTATACATGAAGGAGACGACACCTTTAACAACTGGCTTAGAGATGCTCATCTGGAGGTGTGACACCATATGAAACTACTACTACTGTGCCACCCGGTTTAAAGACAAATTCAATTAAATTTCAATTCAGTTATATTTTATTTATATATTGCTTTTAACAATGGGCATTCTCAGAAAGCAGCTTTACAGAAATCTGGAAATAGATTTAGATTTAGATCCCTAATTAGCAAACCAGGGGTGAGAGTGGCAAGGAAAACCTCCCTGAAATGACATGAAGAAACCTTGAAAGAAAAGCAAACTCAAAAGGGAACCCATTCTCTTCTGGGTGACACTGGATAGTGTGATTATTAGTCATTACTCTTCCACAACTGTATGCTATGGTATAAGGTTTATAAGCATAACCTCACTGTTGTGGCTAGAAGTGGATGGTGAGTGGGGCGCTGTGTGTGGGTGGGGCTTGAGGGCTTTGATGGGCTTATTCCCCTCCCCCCATGTCTAGGATCCCGAGTTATCAGCTGAATGATGAATGAGACTTAAACTGTTTTCAGTAAGAGCAATCTTTTGGTTAACCCAGTGAAACTATCCACAACCATCTTTCTTTTTATGTGGGGCCATCCTCAGCAGTAGTGAGTGATTGATTCTCAGGTGAAGGAAGTTCCATGTAGAAGCAGAGCATCAGGATGGGCCAGGCAATTCTGGCGGGCAGAAGGAGTCAGAGTCACTGGTATCTCGTCAGCCAGCAGGGTTAAAATGTAGCTTGAGAGAAAGAGAAGCAGAGAGAAAGGAGAAAAGAGTGAGAACAGATTAGCTATGTGCTTATAGTACAGTGGTTTGTAGTATCATGGTTTAAGAGGATTTATATTGTGCACAAATTGTAAGCAGGGACTTCTGATGTAGTCTATTATAATAATAGAGAGTCTGCAACTGTTGATCAAAGCAGGTGTGGTGTATCATAAAAGACCAAAAGTTTGCTCAATACTTTAGATGTAAATGATCTAATATCTAACAGTCCTAGCTTTATATCAAAGGTGTTGGCTGTGCATTTGGCATATCGCATGTGCACCTGCTCGCACTCAAGACTACACTTCCCAGAGTTTGCAGCAGTCTCCAAACATGGCCACCACGGACTACAATAACCAACCCGCACCTCACCACTCTCAGTCTCTGAAGTACTGATTATCACACACGCCTGTTCCCAATCACGGTCTCATTACCACCATGTATTTAAAGACTCTCAAGTCACCATTCAGTGTGAAGTAAATGCTCGGTGTTCCTGTGCCTGACTTTACCAAGCCTTGTTATTACGTGCTGTTTATTTGGTTATTGACCCAGTTTGTACTTTGATTACTGCTTATAGTCTTTGCCTGTCATATTCCATTTGTGCCTTGCCTGACCATTGTCTGTTTACTGACTCTGCCTTTGAATACTGATTTGGATTTATCTGCCAGCTTTGCTGCAATAAACTCTACTGCTTTTACATCTGTCTGTTGCCTGCATACCTGACAGTATGATCTAATTTTATGTTAATTAGAATACTAAAACTTTCTGAGAATCTCTACAATCTTGTTTCTGGATATGCTCAAAAATGCATTTGGCCAGGATGCATTGCCTCACATAAATACTAGCATGACCTAACTACTATGCTTCATAGATTTTCCAATACTATCACTGTGATGGATAACAATGCAGTGTATCTAGTTCAGCCAGATTATTTAACCAGTATGTTTTATCCCTACTCTGATGAAACAGACTATGATTTTGCCTGTTAAAGTCCCTACACACCTGCTTCCCTTCAGACAGGACCTGCAGTCCAAGATAAATAGGCCACTGTAGCACAGAAGACCATACACTTTGAAATTCTGGGTCTGGCATATGGGGGTAACTCCAGCATACTGCCATGTTTGCAAAGGGTCAGACACACTCTTGAGGGTGTACGTGCTCCATCTACATGCCAGTTTGTGTGCTGAGAAAGGGAAAATTTTCTCACTAATGTATGAAACACGAGGCTCAAACCCCATATCTTTGATCATGAACATGGTTTCGGGGTTTTTGAGTTGACTAGTAGCATCTGTTTTTGTGTCTTCAAAGTGTACCTACTGTGTCAGGTGAGGCTTTTCAACTGCTATGTGGAACTACCTGCCAGCTCATAGATCACTGACCTTCTGTTTGCATATTTGGGAGCACTATAAAGGGTTCAGCTGTCTAAAGACAGGTTAGTATAGTACGCATGTACTCTGGTGAATCTGAGTGATTTCTCACCCTCACTAGAGAGTAGTATCAGAATGTTGAGTGATTATCCTCTCCAGTGTACACTTATCAGAAAGTGATCAGAACTTTATTCTCCTCAATAAAGAACAGTATCAGCACCTTGATATCAAAGTCATTATGAACCCTTATGATGATGATGATGATGATGATGAAGTCTCATGTCAAAAGTGACGCATGAGTATCCTGCAACATCTAGTGATGAGTCCTCTCGTGGGAAAGCAATCCTATCCTGGAATGGCAGGTATATACGTGTTGCAGGTATATATGGCACCGGCATCTCGACAGGTGCTGGCACTAGCTTTCTTCCTGGCCCTTTTCTCATTAAGCCACCTTGTCCTATTTGTTTCAAATGTGTCAATACCCTTTAGGCAAGTTTCTCTCCACTTCACACGATCGTAAGCAGTAGCTTCCCAGGAGTCAGTATTGATGCTGCATGCCTTGACATTTTGTTTCAGTGTATCTTTATAATGGAGTTGTGGCCTTCCAATTGGTCTTTGTCCCATCTTTAATTGGGGGTAAAACACAGCTTTGGGTATTCTGGTACCCTCCATTCTAACTAAGTGGCCTACCCAACACAACTGTGTCTTAATGATCTGACATTCCACACTGGAGACACCACAGTGCTCGAGAACTTCAACATTAGAAACCTTGTCATGCCATTTAATACCACAAATAGATCTCAGGCAGCGCTGTTGAAATTGCTCCAGAAGCTGTACAGTATGTGGCGGAGGTAGGTTGTCCAGGTCTCACAGCCGTATAGGATCATTGTGAGAACTACTGCTTTGTACACATTGATCTTAGTTTGAAGCTGAACACCATGTTCATCCCACAGTCTGTGTCTCAGTGCACCAAGTGAGCTGCTACTTTTAGCCAGGCACAGTGTGATTTCATCATCTAGAGTTGCTGAGCTTGACAGGATACTACCAAGATAGCAGCTCTCTATCTTCTTAAGACTAACTGTCAGGCTGAATCATTATGATGCACAAGCAAACCTAGTTCTAATCAGCTGGCTGTCCTCCAGGGTATGGGCCACTAGAGCACAATCGTCTGCAAAAAGCAGGTCCCTAATCAGCATTGACAGAGTCTTTGTGCTAGCCTGAAGACGTCTTAAGTTAAACAACCCACCATCAGACCGAAATTGTATATAAACTCCTTCGTCTAAATCTCCAAATGCATCCAGTAGCATAACAGAAAACGCAATAGAGAATAGGGTTCGAGCCAGAACACAAGCCTGTTTTGTTCCACTGGTGACAGGAAATAGGTCAGATGACTCCACATTCCTGAACTCTAGCCAACATCCCCTCATGAAATGACTTTATGATCGCCACAAATGCAGCCAAATTTCTGTAGGATTATCCAAAGGCCATCATGGTTTATGGTATCGAATGCTTTGGTCAAATTAATGAACACCATGTAAAGAGTCATGTTTTGTTCATGGCTTTTTTTCCTGGATCTGCCGCATAGTAAATATCATGTCTACAGTCCCTTGGACCTGACCGAATCCACACTGGGATTCCGGATATATTGAGTCAGTCAGGTGTTCAATCAACCTATTAAGTAGAACCCATGCCAGTATTTTCCCTGCAATGTAAAGAAGAGATATGTCTCTATGGTTGTCATAGATGTTACAGTTGCCCTTTCACTTATATAAATGTACAATAGAGGCATCTTTGAAGTCTTGAGGAACTGCTCCCTTCTCCCATATCAGTGCAAATAGTTGGGTGAGTTTGCACCACCATTTTTGTATATCTCAGCAGGAATACCATCCACACCAGGAGACTTCCCAGAAGAGGTCTGTTTGATGGCTCTCGTTATCTCCTCCAGTGATGGAGGTACATCAAGTTCCTCTAGGATCTCTAGCTGGGGTATCGCGTCTAGTGCTTCTTTAGACATTGACGATGGACAGTCAAGAAGACTATTGAAATGCTCAGCCCAGCGGCTTAAAATTGCTGACTTTTCAGTGAGTAGTGTCGTCCCATCTAATGAAAGGATAGGTGCACTACCACTGGACTTTGGGCCAAAAACAGCCCTAAGGCCCTTGTAGAACAGCTGTGTGTTATGTTTGTCAGCAGCTTCCTGAAGCTCTCTAGCCTTATTGTCCCACTATCTGTCTTTCATCTGGCACAGTCTTTTTTGGACAGCACATTTTGTATTGAGGTATAGTGACTTCTTTTCAGCAGATCTTTTGTTGACGATGTGGCCTTTGTGTGTGCTGTGTAATTTTTCTAGTAATTCTGAGATGTCACGGCCATTTTTATCAAATCAATCTTGATGCTTGCATTTAACAAAGCCCAGAGTGTCAGCACTAGCGGAGTACGTGGCATCTCTAAATTGTTTCCATGATCCTTCTACATCCATTCCCAGCATGTCATTTGGTAGGCCTGCATTTTGGATATTTGTCTTAAGATTTTCTTGAATGGATGCTTCTGAGATACTTGAGATGTTTATCCTGGACAGTGGTTTATTCCTCTTGGTCTGCTTCTTTGGAATTATCGGAAGGGAAATTCTGCTCCTGACCAACCTGTGGTCGGACCAGCACTCAGCATCATGCACGGCTCTTGTCAGCATGACATTGTGGACATATCTTTGCCTGACAATGACATATGATGATCCAGCATATGCCACTGCTTAGAGCGAGGGTGCTCTCGGGTGAGTCAAATCTAGAACCCTCATAATGACTTTGATATACAGTTGCCTCTCATTCTGAAGGAACCTTCCTTGGAAGACTAAAACAAAAGGAAGTAGAATGAAAGGTTGTCTGGGTTACCTGGGTCCCTTGTGTTGAACAATGGCCAGACAACTTGTGTGTTGTACCAAAGGCCTTTTATAGGCTTTGCATCTGAGAACAGGGACAAGAAGTGAAGGCTTTGCTTCATTTGTATTCAGCAAGGAAATGAGCACATATGAATACTCCACATGTTCAGAAGATTGCCCTAGTGGTCATAGACCAATGAGAACTTCATTGACCTTATGGTTACATGTTGGGAGGTGGGGGGTTACAATACGGTCCAAAAATATGAGATGATGAGTGAAAATGAATCTATTTTGCATTCTTTTCTAATTTAATTCAGCAATTTGCATGACTTATATTACTGACAACAACGAGTGAAAAGTATAATATGTAGAGTCTTTGATATATTTGGATGAATTTCAGAGTTTCTTAGTATTTGGTATGTCCCTTTTTTACTTTACTGACAGTGTGAACTAGAGCTGGCATGGACTCAAGTTTGTGCAAAAACCTTTGATCTACTTGAGATCAAACCCATTGGAGTGTCATCTGAATACATGTTTCAATGAAAGATTAGGCATGAGGAAAATCTGATGTTTTGTACAAAGCAGTCAACATGGTCAATATCACAAATGTACTTATATTTAAATAAGGACCTAGATATAGTATGGAATCTTGAGTATTATATGTTCAAGATATTGAACATTTGCTTTTTTGTTTAACATATTTCAAAATTCTAAAACCATCTGTTTATTTCCAATTTTAAATAGAAAAAAAAATCCCAGATTTTCATTGTCGTCTCAGACATTTGGACATATATTACATATTTGATGTAGGTTTAATGTGTCTGGTAGAACCTCAAGTTTCCCAAGGACCTATTATAAAAAAAGTTATTTTCTTTAAATAACCATGAGAAGTAAGTGATTAATAATTTCTCCTCTGTTCTCTTCACAGGTTGGGTGGAAAAAGAGACCTACTATTAATGGATATAACTTGTCTATCAAGGTGCATTATCAAAATGTATTGCTATGGTCCAGTGGTGGCTGGTGCCAAAAAAAAAAAATTGGAGGGCAGTACTGGGGGCAGAGTTATTGTAGTTTTTGAAATTTTCAATAGTTTTTATTATTGAGTCTTTCAATTTGGTTTTTCATTTCAGTCTAGTTTTAGGAGTGCATAAGTAGTCTATTTTTATTTTTGAGGAATTAAGAGCTAGTTTTAGTTTAGTTTTTACGTATGTAGTTTGTGTTAAGAAATATTCACATTATGAGGAAAGCCTTTATTTAAAGAAGCCATGAAAGGTAGGATGAAAGACTGCATGCCATTAAATATGATCTACAAAATCTATACAATCACATTCTTCATCATCATCTATCCAGCTTGCCAGCTCTGTTTGCCATAACAAGGGTGGGAGAAGCCTCAAGTGTAAGCCTGGCCTCAATCACCTGCCTCTTAATGTTTAAATTGGACTGGTCCAAGCCAAGCTCCTTTATTCTCTTTTTTATTTCCAGTGTATGACATGTAAAAGGATGCTTCTGGAAAGAAATAACAGAATTTTCTTTCTCTGTGGGTCTACTTGAACTTGCCATCTTGTGAAAGCTCTGGTCTAACAAGTAGCAATGAGTGACAGCCACAAAAATGAAGGTCCATAAAAACTGTCCAATCACGTGGATAAAAAACTTAAACCCAATTCGCATTGGCTGCTAATAAAAGAAGGCGTGTCCAGGGTGTCCACCAATTAAAATGCAGCCTCAGGTCACCTGCTCTCCAAAAGTTTGTGTTGCGACAGACATACTCATCTGGCCAGCGCCCAAGAAAGTGTACGTGTTCACATAAAATTAAAATAAATACGGTTTAAAAATGGGTTAAAATAATGAGATGGATACAGGTGGAAGTAGGATGAGTAAACAAGTTTGACTTAATAAATACTTTTGCTTAATTAATTTATATTTAATATCACATAGTCTTTCTCATCTGGATAACTGGAAGGGGACAGTGCCCCCTATTGACCAGCCACCACTGTTATGCTCTGAAAAAGGGTTTCTAACTCCAATAGTCAAGATATCCTGTTCTAATGGTTTTACTCTTTCCTTGCATGAAAAAACCTTATTTACAGTGGTGTTTGAAAGTTTTTGAACCCTTTAAATTTTCTATATTTCTGATTAAATATGACCTAAAACATCATCAGATTTTCACACAAGTCCTAAAAGTAGATAAAGAGAACCCAGTTAAACAAATGA